>PJEM01011578.1:0-53180 GCA_004023845.1 Helogale parvula | reverse complement strand
AAACATATGGTATCTGTCCTTCTCTGCCTGACTTATTTCACTTAGCATGACACCTCGAGGTCCATCCACTGCTACAAACGGCCAGATTTCATTCTTTCTCATTGCCATGTAATACTCCATTGTATATATATACACCACATCTTCTTAATCCACTCATCAGGTGATGGACATTTAGGCTCTTTCCATGATTTGGCTATTGTAGACAGTGCTGCTATGAACATTGGGGTACCTGTGCTCCTATGCATCAGCACTTCTGTATCCAGGTTTTAAAAAGAGTTCCTTCTTATAATGTCAACAATACTACAACACCAAAGTGTGATGAAGATATCCCCTGGTACACACACACACACACACACACCCCTCGGACTAATCTCAAACTATAAATTTAGGTTGATTCATGAATATCAGCATAAAAACCCTATTTAAAATAATAGCAAGCAGAATGAAGGAGCATGGAAAATGTAATTCTCTGTGACCAAGTGTGATATGCTGGAAATTCAAAGAAAGTTTTCAATTAAAACATAAATAATACATATATCGGGCAGGTGGGATGAGGAAGAGGTGACAGACACCGGAACACCTCCTCGGCTCCACCGTTTGATGACTCAGCAAGAACCCCAGCGGAGCCCATGCCTTGGGTTTAGCTCTTCAAACCTTTTGTTTAAAGAAAAATGTGTTTACATATATTTGTATTGTATAACATTACAATAAACGAATGTTTCCATCTCAATATTGAGAAGATAATCAACCCAACAGAAAATACCAGATTTGGGGCACCTGGGTGGCTCAGTCAGTTGGCTGTCCGACTCCAGCTTGGGTCATGATCTCACAGCTCAGCTCGTGAGTTCCAGCCTTGCATTGGGCTCTGTGCCGATGGTGCGGAGCCTGCTTGGGATTCTATCTCTCTACCCCTAAACCCCCTCCCCAATAAATAAATAAATCTTTTTTTTATGTAAAAACAGCATGAATGCAATTCTTGTTTAGAAAGAACAGAATCTGGGGGCACCTGGGTGGCTCAGTCAGTTAAGCCTCTGACTTCGGCTCAGGTCATGATCTCATGGCTTGGGAGTTTGAGCCCTATGTTGGGCTCTGAGCTGTCAGCACAGAGCCCAGAGCCTGCTTCAGATTCTGTCTCCATCTCTCTCTCACTGCCCCTCCCTTGCTCAGATACTGTCTCTCCCCCCCCTCTCTCTCAAAAATAAAGAAACATTAAGAACAGAGAAAATACTAGGTTTGCAGAAACACTTTACAAAAACACTTTACAAAAGAAGACATACAGATGACTGATAAGCACATGAGAAGATTCTCAACATGACAGGTCATCAGGGAAATGCAAATTAAAACCACACGGGGCCCCAATACACATTCGCCTCCTGGCGCATCCAAAATCCAAGTTTCCTCAGGACTTTGCAATCTATCATCTCTCCATTTACCCTAGATGACCACTGATCTTATGTCTGAACTGAAGATTAGCCTACATTTTATGAAATGTTATATAAATGTTCACTATTTAACCCTTCGTGTCCGGTTTCTCTTGCCCAGTAAAGTGATTTCTCGGTTCATCCATGTTGTTAACACATACCCTTTTACTGGGAAGTGGTCTTCCAGGGTATGGGTACGTCTGTTTGTTTGTCCTCCTGGGAAGTATCTCTGTGTTTCCAGCTCTGATCTTGTCCAGACGAAGTTGCTGGAACATTTGTGTGCAGGTGTTTGTGGGGGTGTATGGTTTCATTTCTGTTGGGTAAATGTCTGGGAGGGGAAGGCAGGGTTGCATGACAGGGATATTTAAAACTTTTAGAGAAACTGTCACACAGTTTTCCAAGGTGTAGGGTTGAGTTGAAACCAAGTGAAGTGTTTTCACCCAACAAAACCCAACTTCTCCTGAACTGCTCAAACAAGGCTTTCATCCCCAACACCATTGAGGTTGTCTTGCGAAGGGCACAGAGACCTCTGTGCTGCCGGCGTTAAAGGGTGATCCCGGGGGCACCTGGGTGGCTCCTTTGGCTAAGCCTCTGACTCTTGATTCGGGCTCAGCTCATGATCTCACGGTCTGTGGGTTTGAGCCCTGCATCAGGATCTGTGCTGACAGAATAAAGCCTGCTTGGGATTCTCTCTCCCATTCTTTCTGACTCTCCCCTGCGTTCTCTCTCTCTCTCAAATAAATAAATAAACATTACAATAAATAAATAAATAAAGGGCAATCCTCACATTTTCCCGGACTTCCCCCATCATCCATCTCCAATGCAGCTGATGCTGCCTTTACTTCCTCCTCCCAAGACCCTTCCTTCTTCTTCCTTCCTCTTGCCGTCTTGTTTATTTCTTGCCAGGCTGCCTATAGGATGCCCTCCTCTTCTAAAGGTCCAAATTCAGAGTACAGAGAACTCGACGCTTGGGGCTCGGACCTTCACATCGATGCGCGTGGTGGTTTTCTCACCCATCCCTGCAGCTTTAAATGCCGTGGGTTCTGTGATCTGTCTGCCCCTCCTCATCTCGATTATATCTGCCCCTCCTCCCTCCCCTTGTCCTCCTTCCTTCCTTCTCCCTCATGTTTTGTCTTTTCTGCCTGTCTCCAGGCTCCCTCTCTTCATTTCGGCCCCAGAGTCATCTACCCAGGTACCTGTTCAATCGGTATCCGGTGGGAACATCTAGGAGTAGGCAGGTTTTCAAGGAAGAACACTGGATTTCCCCCAGACTCTGGACTCCCAAACCTGACCCAGTCTAGACCCTCCCCTCTCTTCAAAAATCACCACTCCATCGCCCTATTGATTGCTTAGGTCCAGAAGCTACAAGCTGGTATCGAGTTCCCATTTCCTCCCACACCCTAGAGCCAAAGAGTCAGCAAGTCTTTGGATTCAAGTTCAAAATAGAGTCACAATGGGGCACCTGGTGGCTTAGTCTATTAAGTGTTTGACTTTGGCTCAGGTCATATCTCACGGTTCGTGAGTTGAGCCCCGAGTCAGGCTCCGTGCTGACAGTTCAGAGCCTGGAGCTGCTTCGGATTCTGTGTCTCCCTCTCTCTGCCCCTCCCCTGCTCACGCTCTGTCTCTGTCTCTCTAAAAAAATAACACACATTAAAAAAAAGAACTGATAAAAAAAAAGAGAAACAGAGTCAGAAGGTGGGTGCCTCTCACAACCTCCACTTGCTCCCCCGTTCAGAGCAGTGCTGACATCCGAAGGGACTCCGTGGCTCCTCGTGCATTCTTGCTCCACCCGGCAGTCGGGAGAATGTCCTCACGATATGACTGGGTTGTCCCACTGCCCTGCACACTGAGCACAAGCCCCTGGAAATCTCCACCATCATGGAACCAAGTCCTGGGTGACCTGCCCGCCTCTTGGCCCATCTGGTCCCGGACGTGTCCCCGGTCTTGGTGTGTTCCGTGCTGGCTCCCATCTGCCCCTCAGGGAAACCACGCCGGTCTGGCTGCTAAGCATTCGCACCTGCCGGTCTCCGCCCCTGGGATGCTGGGATTACTGACCCTTCTCGTGAACCATCTTCCTCGTCTGCCCTCAGGCACCCGACCTCTTCAGTAGATGCTCCCCTGAGCCGCCCGCTCAGCTCCTCTGGAAGCTTCTCCCACATGAAGCGACACCACACTTGGCTGACGCTTTACTGTCCTGAGTCTCCGTGGGATGCAGGCCTGCGGGGCCGTGGACCTCAGCCGTGGTTTCCGGCAGACGGGCTAGGCCCTGCCTGCAGATCACCCGAAGATCCTTGCGCCTGGTGCCGCACCCCTCATCCCTCCCTCACGGCGAGCCCACGGGGGTCCCGATGCCGCAGGCCTGTGTGCGTGGATGCAGCCGTCGGGCTGGGAGGTGTCCAGCCCCCTGCTAGTGCACCTTCTGGAACACTCAGGCCAGACACTGGGTGAAACCCAACGACAGACATTTGTTCAGGGAGGTGAGCCGTGCTCACGCCGTGGTTCTTCTTGCCGTGGCCGCGTGGCCCAAAGACATCAAACGGCCTTGTGGCTTTGCCTGTGTGCCCCAGCTCCCACGCCCAGCCTCCTCCGTCAGACACGCAGTTCTCTCGTGTGCTCGCCCTGGGCATGCCGATTCACTAACACGGGGTGCGGGCTAGTTAACAGACCCTCCGGCCAAGGAGAACGGGTGTCACCCGCGGCGCCTCCAGCCCGGGAGGAGTGCTCCTGGTGCAGAGTGCCCTTCGGCTCCTTCCAGGCTGCAGACTGGAGGCAGCTGCCTGGTTCTCTAAGGACTGCCTCCTCCGCTGCTTTGTATCCTGTTAGCTTTAATTGATGGTCATGCCACCTACCGATACTGTGCGATTTATCAAAGCTCACCACAAGGACTCAAGTTAAAAAAAAATACCCCTGTTTCTGAATATTCCTTAATTCTTGTTATTGAGCAGACCTCGTCTGTCTGTGTGTGGAATGACCGACCCGGAGTGCTGGAGGCCTGGGGGCTGTCTGCTGTCCTCACAGCCCAGCGAGGCGGGAGCAGAGGCGCTGGGGGCTGCCCAGAGCCTCACAGCTAATCAGGAGGGTTATGCATGCAGAGTTCAAGTCCATGTCTAGCCAATAGTCAAATGGTACCAAAACCCGACCAAACACCATATAATTTTATGTGTCTAATTCTTTTTCTTTTTTCTTTTTCTTAGTTCGTCTTCAAAGGCCATCCATTGCCGATGGTGTCACCTGCTTACACAACACGCTCCGGAGGGAAGCAGTCGTGTACATGGGAGGAGGGAGCCCGTGGCTCAGCCAGACTGTACGTGCAGATCCCTCTTCCCCATCTGTAAAGTCAGGATGCTAGAAGGCAGGGCACCCCCCTGCAGGGCTGTAGGGAGGCGAGCTGAGGTGTCAGACTCCCCTACGTAGGGCCCCAGACACACCAGCTTTCCACCGTTTCCGGAACCACTCTGCAGGGCTCACGTCTCAAAGCCCTACAGGGAGGGCTGTCCCTGTGCTCCGTGGTGGGAAGAGGACGCCCATCCTCCCTGTAAACGGCGTTGGGAACCTACAGCCGCCTCCCTGGCAGGCATCTCCGGCTTCAATTTCATGCACGTCACTGCCCGGCTAACGCTCCGTGAGCACGGAAGTTGCAGGGATGGCCCCGCCCAAATCCTGGAAACCCGGTTGTCTGAAGTGGAGTAGGGTCCTTTCTTCGGGAGCGTCCCCGTGGCCTGGGCTCTGTGAACACCGGCCTCTGACAGGGGCCCCAGTGCTGCCGTGGCCGCCGTCCTCCGCACCCGCATGGATGCGTGCAGGGCTCCCTCCGACTCAGGGACCCTGTGCCCATGTCCACACAAGTGCTCCTTCCAGACGTCAGCAGCGCTGAGTGCACCTGCTCGGACGTAAAGAAAGGATTATGGGGCCAACGGGGGCCAGTCAGTTAAGTGTCCGGCTTTGGCTCAGGCCATGATCTCACAGCTCGTCGCTCGAGCCCCACGTCGGGCTCTGTGCTGACAGCTCAGGCCTGGAGCTGCTTCAGATTCTGTGTCTGCCTCTCTCTCTGCCCCTCCCCTGCTCATGCTCATGCTCTCTCTCTCTCTCTCTAAAAAATAAACATTAAAAAATTAAAAATAAACAAGGTAGGATCATGAAAGGCTCCCGATCTCCCCCAGGGTAAGGCCTTTTACCCTCCAGCCCTGGACCTACCCAACCCCTTCACAGGGTCTTGTTCTCAATTCAGCAAACCTGGCCCCCATCTGACATATGCCTGCTGGAGCCCGCGAACGGACACGTTCTGGTTTTCAGCTGTCCAGTCGGCCCTACGGCCCTGGGCCCGCAGCTCTCTGGGCGCGGCCACGCGGTTCCTTCCCCTGCGCCCCAGGCACCGCTCAGGAGAAGTCAGCTCGTGCTTGTGCGTCCCCAGGGTCAAACCCGACCTGCTCTAACTCCTCAACCAACAGTGTTACAGACCCGTCATTGCTGAGTCGGGCCCGCAGCGGCCCTCACTCCAGGATGGCCCCAAGCGCGGCAGGCCAGTCAGTCCTGAGATTCAGGTGCCTGTCATCCATCAGTGTGGTAGAAGTGTGGCCAGCCGCACTGCTGCCATTGGCCGACCTCCAGGGAAAGCCCCGCCCACTACAGAGGGGCCTACAGAGAACGTTCAGGATCTGCCCCCAAGCTCGTCTGCAGGCAGGGGTCACCCAGGGGCTCCCACCCCTGCGCTGCAGCCGCCGGTTTGATCGACTCCCCGTGGGTCTGACCTGACGCCTCTAAGACCGGCTGGCGTGGCACTTACCGTTGCCGTTGCTGCCATTTTGATGGCTTTTAATATCCTATATAACAGTACACGTATCAACTTGTCCTAAAATATGTTTACTACCCATGATGCGATTCAGTTGTGTTTAAATTAAATAGACCTCCAATGTGGTCAGTGCAGATTTTACTGGGAAAGATAGATTTATCTAGACAGTTATATTGCTTGTGTGAGTCTGGATTAGCACATAAGATTGCTCCTATCGTGTCTAAGGGAGAGGGATCTAGGCTGAGTAAACTGCACTGAAAGAAGGGGAGGGTCAGAGCTGGGGGCACAGGGTGGCCTGTGGCCGTGTCCTCTGGCCGCACTGGGCTCGTCTAACAGGGGTCAGGGGGCCGCAGGATCTGCAAGGAGCAGACAGTAGATCTGAGGGAGCACGCAGGTTTCAAAGTGTTGCCTCAGTCCTGTTTGCCCCCCAAGTTCTATTTTTATTTTACTTGAGAGAGAGAGAGAGAGAGAGAGAGAGAATCTCAAGCAGGCTCCACACTCAGCACAGAACCTGACAAGGGGCTCGATCCCACGACCCCGGGATCATGATCTGAGTAGAAATTAAGAGTCAGATGCTCAACCACGTGAGCCCCCCAGGCGCCCACCCCTCAGTTCTTGACAACCGGACGGCAGAGTGTTGGTGTGGGATCTGCGGCCAACCCGCAGCCGAAACCAGGCCAGCCTTTTGCTGAAGCGCTTGCGGAAATGCGCGTGGTTTATACCCAAGAGGTGAGTTACAACCCATCAGTTCAACCCGGCCGAGCCCCTGACCAGGCTGACCTCCTATGTCCCTGTGCTTGTAGCAGCTTCCTTCTCTTTCCTACCCCTTCTTCATACAGATGTTGTTATCCGTCTTCTGTGAGCACAAAGCTGTCCCCGTCTCTGCCCGTCACGCTGGCTCTGGTGGCTGAATCATCTCTATTAGACAAGAACCCGCACAACATATTTGTTGTTCTTTAAAAGGGTAGAATGTTCGTATTTATAACTGTAAGAAGAAGCACCTGTTTTGTTTATGTAATTACAGTTTCCAGACACATCTTCTATAGAATAAATAGAATCACTGTGGTTTTCCCATCAGCACGCTTGTTGCCCTAAATTATGTGATAGGCAGGTTTGAAAATCTAACAATAACAACCCAGAGAAACTGAGAAGCATTCAACAAACACTTGATAAAATGTTTGTCTTGGAAAACGGATTCGTGAAAGAGATATCGTGGGACCATTAAACACACAGTGAAACTCCAGGTAGGACTGGGCAGAAATGTCACGTGTCTGTGTGTTCTGTCTACTGAGACACAGAGTGGGGGTGGCAGATCCAGAAGTGGGGTGTCCCCCGCCATGAAGCATGCTGGGGGTCGGGGCCATGTGTCACCTTGTGCACACGAAGGCATCCCCACTTCCTGGTTCCCAAGAGCCTGAGAGCAGGATGTGTAGGCTGGAATCCTTTTTTTTTACGAAAAGACTAACTATCTCTTTGGAACACAGGAACTAGCAGGGCTGCGCGGAGGCCACAATCTAGAAATAGCGCCTCCATTCTGGCTCCCCACCACATCCTCTCTGTGACACTTGGAACCCTCTTACGGACAGAGCATGGCCTTGGCTGCCTCCTTAGTCACGTGCAGGACTGCGGGCGCGGCGGGGGCGGCCCAGGGTGCCTGAGTAAGGACTCGCGCCACTGCCTGGCATCCTGACATCTCTAGAATCTTCCCGGAGAAGACGCAAACCCCACCCCAGCTCCTCCCACTCCTGCTGTAACCTCCGTGGGCCTTGCTGACAATGCTGAACTCACGGCACCAAAACTGTCTGCTGACTCGGTGTCCCTGGAGGGCAGGAGCCGGGTCTTGTGTCTCTCAGCATGGCTGGCCCTGACCTTGGCCTCTAGGCACAAGGAGGGGGGCAACCCTTGTTTCTCAAACACATAAATCCTTTCAGGGTTTACTTCTCAAGCCGTGTGAGGGCCCCGGCGTCACGTGAAGGGGTTGGAAATGCAGAGCCCCAAGCAGACCTTGGACTCGGCGTGCAGAGAACGGGTGAATCCACGGATGCCTTACTCGTGCGTCTGACGCCACCTACCACTGGCTGAGAAACGAGGGCCTGGTGTTCGAGCAGCTGCTTCCGGAAGGTCGCTGAGCGTTTCCTCTTCGGCGGAACGTCGCATTTAACGCCAAGCCCGCGTCTCCGGACCTACGGCCGGTTCTTTCCTCTGGACGGAAAGCGCTCGGGCCACGCTGCCTCAGCCTCGAATTGCACTTGTGCTCAACCCATTTTTCTGACCCGTGGCCTCCAGGTCTGCTGAGCTGTGAGCCTGGGTGGTCTTGCACACACACGGACACACTCACCAGCACGTTCTCACACACGCGCTGATAAAAACGAAGGATACAGTACTTTGCACTGTGTGCGATGCTGCTTTGGGATGATTTAATTATTTTGCTACAACTGCTCGTAAAATCGGAGCTGCATTTATTTTTTTAAGTTTTTTGGAAGTTTTATTTATTTTTGAGAGAGAGAGAGAGAATCAGTGGGGAAGGGGCAGAGAGAGGGAGACACAGAATCCAAAGCAGTTTCCAGGCTCTGAGCTGTCAGCGCAGAGCCCGATGCGGGGCTCCAACTCAGACTGTGAGATCATGACCTGAGCTGAAGTTGGATGATTAACAGACTGAGCCCCCCAGGTGCCCCAGGAGCTGCATTCGAGGCTAAACCCCTAGGGAGCCCAAGCAGTGTGTTTGCACCTGTTTTCTTCAGAGTCTCTCGCGTTCTGTGACCAGGCGGGTCCTGTCGGCCTTAGTGTGCAATCTGCACACACCCGACCACACCTGAAGGTGGCACGTGGGCGTGTGGGGCTGACACGCCCTCTAGCCCTGCCCTTCTCGCAGGGAAGGGGTCAGTCGGGGGTCTCAGTTACCCGCGGTCCCCTGAAGCCGCTAACAGGTGATGGTCCTTCTGACATGCGCTCAGAAGGTCGGTAATGGCCTAACGCAATGTACTGTTTGGAGCCTTGATTTTAAAGGTCAGTGCCGGTGAGGGACACGTGGTTTAATTAAGAGCAGGACCAAAGAGACCAGGTCTTAAAATACTGAAAACATTGAAGCAATGATTTTTTTGAATTTTATTTAAGCATGCCTAAAATTGCATTTCTTCTTTAACAATCTATTTATTTTGAGAGAGTGGGGGAGAGAGAGAGAGAGAGAGAGAGCAAGCACATATGCAGGAGGGGCAGAGAGAGAAGGAGAGAGAGAATCTCAAGCTGGATCAGCCTTGTCAGCTTGGAGCAGGATGCGGGGCTCGAACCCACGAACTGCGAGATCGTGACCTGGGCCGAAATTGAGAGTCGCATGCTTAAGTGACGGAGCCACCCCAGTGCCTCCTGCTCCTCTTTCTTGGGGAGGACACCCAGGCCACCTCCATGAAACTAATTCTACCCAAAATATAACTCATTGCTTTGACCTCTGACCCTCTGAGCCCCTGCGGGGGTCTGTCTTTGGCCTCCTCACCTGTCTGCCTTGTCTGATGTCCGGGCTGGGCCTCCCTCCCAGTGACTCTGGGCTCTGCGTGAAGGCAGCCCTCTCCCAGACCATGATTCTGTGGCCTCGAAGGAAGCTGGAGGGACGTCTGGGCTGAGCCGTGCCTTCCTGGGGCCCCCACACATGGATAAATAAACACACACCTATTTTAAAGCCTGTTAGGCACATGTA
The DNA here is from genome assembly GCA_004023845.1 of Helogale parvula. Lineage (NCBI taxonomy): Eukaryota > Metazoa > Chordata > Mammalia > Carnivora > Herpestidae > Helogale > Helogale parvula. The sequence continues at coordinate 43,279 of PJEM01011578.1, read as the reverse complement.
GTAATATGTCGTTTCCTGTGAACTGTGTTTGGATTCACTTAAACAGCCTGCTTCTTGCTTCAGGTAGAGGGTCCTTCCCGCCATCGACACACTGGGTGCTGGCTTTGACTTTGGCCAGCCCCATCCACGACCCTTCCTTGTGGCTGTTCTGGGACATCAGAGCTCCCACAGCTGGGGGCCTCCAGGGCCCCAGGGCGGCCCATCCCCGAGAGCCCCGTGCTGGGACGGCTGGGCTCCTGCTGTCCATGCCTCGCCCGGACAAGCCGGTTCCACACGTGCGCACGGTCTCCCCACCTCACACTCAGCCCCGTGGCGAGACAGGTCAGCCGATGGCCCGCATCCCGCTGTCTGGGTGTTGCCGTCGGGTGGAGCTTAGCCCTGGAAGAGGCCTGTGGTCTGAGGCTGGACCTGGAAGGACACCTCGGGTCCCTCTCACAGACCCTTCCCCTCACAGCCCACGCGGCTTCCGACCATCGCAGCCAAACTGCAGCTCAGACCTTCGCGTCCTTTATCCCAAAGTGACTGAACGTGACACAAATCCTGGGGGTCCTCTCTGCCGCACCACACGAGCAGAGTAAAGTGGCACCAAAATGTAGCAGAAGGAAGCAGATCTGGGTCCTTGACTTTGTTCTACAGCTTCGTCCCTGTGCAAGTTTTGAGCACGTGTCTTCTTGCTTCTAACACACCGTTGCCTCCTTGGGCAGGTTGATCTAATGGCCCCTGACCCCCCTGTCCGGGCAGAGCAGAACCCACTGATGTGTTTGGGCCCCATTGACGAGTGATTCATGAGTGATTCCATCAGTCCACGAGTGACTGATGGTTCGTGGGAAAGGGTGTTCTCGGCTGCTTCCGGACGGAGCTCCTGGCCAGCGGGCTCACGGGCCAGCCCCTCCTCACTCGGTGCCCAGGATTTGTGAGCTACCTGACTATGGTCCCTGCATATACGTGTCCCTTCCTAAGTGCCTCTGATTCCTGTGCTTCCTTCAAAGGTGTGTGAATTTGAGAGAGACTTTCCCTTCGGATTAATCTGACTGGAAGTCCCAAGCACCTTCTTTTCCCGGTAACCCTGCGAATCTCTCGGGTAATGTCTGCGGTAAGGGATCATCTACCTGCCACATCTGTTTTATTTCCGGTCGCGAACCTTCCCGTTTCTCTCCAGCAGTCACCTGGGTGTCTCCCAGGCTTCTCCGAGACGCATCTTAAAGCTTTCCCAGCCCAACGTTTCCCCATTTGTGCTGAACTCCCGTAACGGTTTGTTTTCACTTTCCTTCAGAAAAGAAATAATGCTAACTTCACTCCATACACAGGTTTTTTAGACTTTCTGGATTTTAAAAATCTTCTTGAATTATCTGCTGTGAGGATTTCATCTTTAGCCTGAATAAAAAGTATTTAATCTTTATGGAAATAAATTTCTGCAGGATAGGAAATGTTATAAAATTTAGTTGGTTTAACAACAGAAATACACTGCCAAAAAAAGAGAATTTAAAATTCTATTTACTTTAAGAAAAGATGAAAAGTTGGGTATTAAGTGCTGGAAATACCATAATGTGTGTACTCAAGTAAGTCAATAGCCAGACTTCAGTACTCTGAATTTCCAAAGGTGGCCACACTGACGCGTCTCCAACCCGAATGGCCTCACTGCATGAGGCTGATACCTTCCCTGGGGACACGGGCCCTGCACCTTCCCCGCGCTTGTCACTGCTTCCGCAGGAAGTGACAGCGGTCATGTTTTAAGGCTACTGTGGGAAAAAGCAGTGTGGCTTCTTTCTCTTTCTTTTTCTCACTGGTGGCCCTCGGAATCCAGCCGCTGGACTGTGAGGAGACCCTGACCACCCAGGGAGCCCTCGTGTGGGGGTTCCAGGAAAGTGCTTTGTGGCTCCCCCCGCATCTGGGGGGGTCCTCAGGTGACTCCAGCTCCTGCCTTGGGGGTCCCAGACGACCTCCATCTACCCAGGAGCCAAGATAAGCCACACCCCACGTGTCCTGTCTGAATTCCTGACCACAGAAAGCATGGCGGATACCTGATTATTGTTATATTCAAATCACCAAATTTGGAGTAATGTAGTGATTTACAGATAGTAATAGATGACAAAAACAGGATTTAAAGTTCCTTCCTAAAGTATGTAAGTTACAAGTTAATGTAATTTGTATGTAATTAAATGTGAAATACATACCAATTCCAGATATATAAGTTACATTGCCTTCCTTATGGTCACAGAGATCAGGAAAAACATAATACATTTATTTACACTTCAGTTTTGTTATGTCATTGTAATTCCAGTTCTAAAATATGTACATACTTAAACACAATTGTGAAAATTTTAAATGTAAACGTAATTTTGGGGAGCATTTGTTTTATTGATGCTTTTGTTTGTAAAGTAAGTTTGTTCTTTATTTTGCATTTGCATGTCAAATGGCTAAAATGTAGAGTTATTTATTGATGAGTCTGTGCCTCAGACACTTTCCGAGATTCTGTGGAGATGAGAACACATATCCTTCCTGTATTTATGCTTTGTGTGTGTGTGAGATCCAACTCTCAAAATTAGATTTTACTTAGTTCTATGGGCAAAGTCTTTCTATTTCTTCTAAAATAATTTATTTATAAATATTTATTTTGAGAGAGAAAGAAGGCAGGGAAGGGGCAGAGAGAGAGAAAGGGAGAGCCAGAATCCCAAACAGGCTCCGAGCTGTCAGTACAGAACCTGATGCGGGGCCCGAACCCATGAACTGTGAGATGATGACCTGAGCTGAAGTCATGAGCTGGACACTTAACCAACTGAGCCACCCAGACGCCTCTAAAATAATTATGTCGATGAAAGCTTAAGCATCCAAATAATAAATTTCAAGGCCCAAGCATGGCTGCGTGACGGATCCGCCCCACACCGTGCCTGTATAACACGGGCTGTTCCTCCCACATGGCCCCCGCTTCCGGACCACAGGTCCACCCTTAGACTTGAAGTATTTTAAAGATGAGTATGTCCCAGGTGCTCTTAAATTTTCTTTTGGGCTAGTTCAGGCCACTGATGCTTATCCTGGAAAGAAACTAGGAAAGTCACAGGTCATTCTTCGCAGCTTCGATCTCTTCCGTTTCTCTACCTAGAGAGCCTGTCCCTGCAGAGCCCCGGGTCCTGGGAGGAGACACGGAACCGGGGACCCTGAGCAGGAGCTCGGAGGCCACCAGGCAGCAGCCACTTTGCTCCGAGACCCTCACAAGGAGCCTTTCTGATGGCTTTGCAGGGATGCCCTTCCCGACCGGGCAGGAGGGCCACGTGCTGCCAGGGGCGGTGGACCCCACTCACGGAGCACAGATGGGGTCCCCCAGCCCAGGGGTTGGGTCGCCTGGGTTCGGGCAAGGACACCCAGTTCACTATTCAGAAAGACAACGAGGCATCCCCTCCCTGAATCTCCCAGAAACCCCTTTTGCACATGTTAAATAGAAAAGGAAAAGATCTGTTAATTCTCTGCCAGTTTGTAGATCCTCGGACTGGAGAGGGGCCTGGGAACACACAGAGAACCCAGTCTTGGCCCGGGTCCTGGCCTCCTGCACGACCACTCCTGCTCTGCACCAGGGTGTCCCCGGGGCAGGTGTCCCCAGGGCAAGCGTCCCCAGGCACCCCTCACCCTGAGGACCACTTGCAAGTTCAAGAATGACAACTGTGAGCCTTCTGTTTGGAAACCCAAATTGTCCACGGTTAGTGGGCAAATCCTGGCAACTGTCCCAAAGTGAAGCGACCTGAAGGAAGGGAACTAACTTCCTCTCTCCCTCCCTTCCCTCCTTCCATCTGTCCCTTCCTTTCCTTCTTTCCCTCATTATCCTTCCTTCCTTCCTTCCTTCTTCTTTTCCTTTCGCTCTTCTCTTCTTCTCTCCTTCTTTCCTTTTCTTGCTCCCTCCCTCCCTTCCTCCTCTCTCCTTCTGTCTTTCTTTCTGCTTTGCCTCTTTTTCTCTTTTCTATTACCTTTTTAGTCAACATGCTCAATGTCTCCATTAAATGCATTCCAGAAATGTTATTTTGCAGCGCATCATACATTAATTCAGCTCTTGTCCCTAACTAGGGCAGACTGTCCTGTGCCCCAGGGTTAGCCTTCTGCTCAGTGGCCACCACAAAATGAAAAGGCCGTCCACACATAATAGTCTTCACTTACTGGTGCAGAGGTGAACTGGTCTGTCTCTCTTTTTGACATCTGTCAAAGCCTTGCCAGAAACCAAGGACAGTCAGGCCTGTTGTGGTTTTATTTTATCCATGAATTCGTATCAAAAAGTACTGGTGTGGTTGACTCTTGAGTTTCTTGGATTTCTGAGATGTTTTTCATACCAGTTGAAAAGATTATTTTATCAGTGACCTTTGTAGACTAACTCTGTAGTAAACAGGAAAATATTCAGCCTCGATGAATTATGTAATACTTGGAAATTGTCTAGACAGTGTTCGGAGGGTAACAGATGGAGAAATTCTTGGAAATGAAATGCAATTTAGCAACAGAATTCGAAACCAAGATGCTGTCCATCTCTCCCTCTGCTTCCTCATCTCCCCATTGGGTACTCAGCCCTCTGGCCCCAGCACACAGAGGAGTATTTGGAGTCAACCATGCTCTACCCTTTCCACTGATTTAGTAACGGGGTACAATGTCAGCTATGTGCTCGTCTGTCCTATTTCTTTCCAGTCCTCTTGCTGCACACGGTAGAATCTGCAGCTGTGGAAGTGATGGCTGTGGGCATTGTCTGCATCGTGGGAGAGAAGGGAAGACAGCCAGTGGCTGCTTCAGGTCGCACTATCGCTTAAACACGTGCATCGTCTTCCTGGCTGTACTGCTTTCTCCTCTCGTTATAGAAAATGCACTGTGTTGGTGGCTTGTCTTTGACCAAATTTGCAGAGCAGGAGTGAAACCAAAAGAAGAAAAAGTCAGACTTGGGGCACCCGGGTGGCTCAGCTGGTTGAGTGTCAACTCCAGATTCTGGCTCTGGTCATGGTTCCCAGGTGGTGGTATTGAGCCCCACGTCGGGCTCCGCATCGAGCGTGGAAGCTGCTTGGGATTCTCTCTCTCCCTCTCCCCCACTCTCATTCTCTCTGTCTAAATAAATCAATCAATAAATAAAGAAAAGGAAAAGTCAGACTCAGTAATCCAAACATCGCTCATGGAGAAATCAGATGAACCAGTAACTATGAACCCCGTGCCAGCGGAACTTTCTTCCCCACAAAAACAAAACTCTACGCCGAGGTCTGCGGACGCTACAGGAAAATATGAACCAGTGACCTCCTCCATTTGGGAGCGAGGTGACCTGCGTGTGAGGCAGGTAGGGAAACCACGTAGGATAGGACCCCCTTCAAGGACCAAAGCACCAGAACGACGTAAAAGGCCAAGTTCTCTCTGTGCCCGCAGAGGGAGACTCGCGGCCAGATGGAAGGCGGGCGGGCCCCCGAGAGAGGTAAGCCCTGTGAGCACATTAACGAAGAAGGGCCCGACTTCGAGAATAAGACCGAGATCTGAAGGTAGGAGATGACGGCCAACAGGAGGTGGGAAGTGTGGCAGGGGGGGTGAGGGGCGGCTGGGGTTGGTGCCCAGGTGGAGCTGGGGCGCGGGGGTATGGACTGGTGTCCCCGTGAGGACGCCCTCCCGCCCCGATTGCCACACGAGCTGTGTGAGCTCATGTGTGCAGGGTGCGGTGTGGTGCTGGCTCCGTGGGGCCCCCTCCCTCTTATGTAGCCGCCTGGAGGCCAGTGTCCCCAGAGGCACGTCTCCCCGAGCAGACCAGGGGACGGGCGTCTGTGCGCAGACAGCTTCGGCGGAAACGCGACAGCGGCTGAGGAAGAGCAGGGAATTCTCCAGGGACCGAGGCTCATTCCTACACGTGGCCAGCAGGCCGTGGCCTCAGCGGCACAGGAAGGCCGTTATGTCCTCCAGGCTGGGGACCGGGAGCCCGCCACGCATCCACGCCGCTCTCCAGGCCCCCGTGCTGCCGGGGGCCCTCCGTGCCCTGACAGCCTGTGGGATGCAGGTATCTTCGGGTGCTCTGGGAGAAGGCCCTGAAGGCTGAGTCCGGGCACGAGTGAGCAGGGAACCCCATGGCCCTCCACGGCACGGGCTCCCACGGAGCCTGCTTGTACCCCCCGTGCCTGACTGCACTGACCACAGCAGCCTTCTTCCTCCTGATGGAAGCAAAACAAAACACGGCCAAATCGCCATTTCTATAGAGCTTCTCTGTGGGGATTTTCCCTCCACCTGAGGAACCCCGAGGTTTGCTAGCGGCGGGCACCCCGGATTACCCGTGCCCTGGGGTCAGCGGCTGGAGGATGGCCCCTCTGTGTGCGGTGCCGCCACCTTCCCCTGCCTGGGGAAGTCTGAGTCAGAGCAGGGGCAGAGGGAGGCAAGCAGGGCCGGCCCTGTTCCCAGTTCCCGAGGCCCCCACAGAGGTGGTAAGGAAAGATGGGCCTGAAGGTAGCAGACAGGAGCGCCGGGAGATGGCTGTGGCGGGATGGAAAGTTGAGTCGTTGGGCAGCTGTCTCCTGGAAACCTTCGTAAGAAACCTAACGATGTGGACCCCGCAAGTAAGCGCTCTCTCCCCTGGAAGGAAACTCATGCTTCCGTCAGGAAACACGTGACTAAACGCCGGCGTGCTGTGAGGACGGAGAGTGTGGCGAGGCAGACAGCGTCCGTCACCTCCACGCCCCGTCCGCCAGGCTGTGGGGACTGCGCCAGTGGAGTCACCCAGAAGGCCCCCAGAAGCCCCGGACGCTGCCGGTTCCGATGTCTGGCCGGCTTCTCACCTTTGCTGCCCTAGAAACTAGCCTCCTCCGGGCTGTGGCTCCGAAACACTAGCAGGGTCTTAATGTGATCATTCAAGAGAAGAAACACCATCAGCTTTTTCCATCAGCCTTTAAAAAACAACCTCCCGTCTTAGCGTCCCCAGACCAGGCGGAACGTCCCCTCCTGGTAAGTGGCTTCTATGTGCTGGGACCGAGCAGCTGCCCTACGTTTAGGGAGGATGTCAACTCGCCAGCCAGGGGACTGGACTTCCACTCGTCCCGGGGACGGCTTCCAGAAGAGGCTGCCTGTGGGACGGAAGCTGAGGACCAGGAGGAGGGGACAGGGTTGGACGGCTGGCCACACCCTCTCTGGTTCCCGCCTGGACAGGTCCACCTTGCAGGGAGCTCTAAGTGTTCACCGGGCAGGATGCTGACTTACAGACACAACCACAATGCACACTGCGCCCTGATTGGTTTTCAACAGAGACGTGGCCTTTTCCCTTCCTTCTGGAAGGAGCCTGCGAGTCCCGGCCGGAGAATGAACGAGAGGGGGGTTTTCAGACAGAGGGCCTGTCCTCAGCTTCTCGGTGACAGGGGCGTCGGGCCAGTGTCCTCCCAGAGCCTCCCTGACTAACGGGGACATGGGCTGAGCGGGACAAGCCCGGGCTGGGGTTCGCATAGAGGTCGTGACGGTAACTGGATTTTCCCTCGCGTGTCTTTGGCAGGGGCTCACGTGACGGTCCGTCGAGCAGGAGTCGCCAGTCCTCCTAGAGCCAGAACACAGCTTCTGCGGAGGCGACCGTGCTCCTCCGGGTCCGTAACCTGGTGCTCCAGTGTCATGGAGGCAAGGCGAGGTTCGTTTGAAATCCGATGACCTCAGGTCCCGTTTCCTTCTGGGAACTTTCTGAGCCATGTGATCTTGGGAGGTGGTGACAGTGAGAGTCATTGTGAGGCCGTCCCAGGGAGGACCGCATCCGTGTGCCCAGTGTGGGGACAGTCTTGATGCTGTCACAGTGAGGACCGCCGTCTGTGTGCCTGGCACGCGCCAAGCGCTCACAGGACTGGCACGTCCAGACCTCAGAGGCACGTTGAGACACACGTGAGCCATTTCCTTTATCTCTCTCTTTCTTGTTTTTTAATGTTCTTTTCTTTATTTTTGAGAGAGAGAGTGTGAGCAGGGGAGGGGCAGAGAGAGCCAGACACGGAATCAGAAGCAGGCTCCAGGCTCCCAGCTGTCAGCACAGAGCCCGACGCGGGGCTTGAACTCACTAGCAGTGAGACCATGATCTGAGCTGAAGATGGACGCTCAACAGACTGAGCCCCTGGGCGCCCCTCCCCCATCTCCCAGTGTATTCAGTACTGGGAGAATGAGGTTGCCATAGGAGACCCCGGGAATGTGCTAGAGACCAGAGCAAACTGCCTGGTAAAAGCGGTCGTCTCTCCACAGCGCCTCCAGGAGTGAGCTCCAGGGGTGTGAGCAGGGCACACTTGACTCCGTGGAGCCAAGCACAGGCTCCCTTGTGGGGTTCGTGTGGCCCTGGGACCATGAGGCACGCGGGCGGCCTGGGGCAAGGAGGGAGCTTGGTCTCCCTCGAACCTGCACCGGAAAGATCCGCAGCCGCGAATCAGAAGCATTGATTCCAGCAATGTTTTCTTAATTTTTAATAGAACGCCCACATGCCTCTGTATGACCATGTCTGAAACAGCGATGGAATCAAATTATAATTTCTACGGCTGACACCATTTCCTCCACTGAGCAATTTTTGATTAAGGACCAATAATTCCACTTAAAAATTATGTTGGACCATTTTCAACCTTTTCGTCATACATCTAGAGCTAAATGATCGTGGCTGCATTTTTTTATTGTCCCAGGTTATGTGTTAAACACAAAATATATATTTATTCTGAACCGAGCTGTACAAATTTGCCAGTATGTGTTGGAATAAGATTGTATTTTCCACGAACAAGCTTTGATCAAAAGGCGGGATTTCATTAAAGGGCTGCAGATGTTCTACACCTCCCCCCCAGGTGTGTGCTACGTGGTGTTCCTGGCTGAACCATGCCCCCCAAACAGCCCATTTTCTTTTAATTTTTTTACATTTATTTATTTTTGAGAGACAGAGCGTGAGCAGGGGAGGATCAGAGAGAGAAAGAGACACAGAATCCAAAGCAGACTCCGGGCTCTGAGCTGTCCGCACAGAGCCCGATGTGGGGCTCAAGCCCACGAACCGTGAGATCATGACCTGAGCCGAAGTCGGACGCTCAACCGACTGAGCCCCCCAGGCACCACCCCCCACCCCAGTTCAGAAGCGGAGATCCTGACCCCCGGAACCACAGAACGTGACCTTATTTGGAACCAAGGTTTTCACAGATGCAGTCACGGCAGGATGAGGTCATCACGGGGCTCTAATTCACTGGGACCGCGTCCTTATAAAGAGGGGGAAACTTGGACACAGAAGCTCATGCACTGAGAACACCATGTGATCAGGGTGATGTGTCCACACGCCAAGGACCCCCCCCCAGGTCGCCAGCAAGCCCCCAGAAACGGGAGAGGAGGGATGGATTCCCTCCCGGCTGCAGGGGGAACCAATCTGCCCGCACGTGGGTCTCTCTTCTGCCTCCAGATGGTGCGAGGACGCGTTTCTACTGTCTCAGCCACCGAGGCCACGCCTTTGCTGCGGCCACTCTAGGAATCTAATGGAAGTTTATAGATGACGCAGAGAAGGGCCGCCTGGGGGGCTCAGTCAGTTGAGTGTCTGACATCGGCTCAGGTCATGATCTCGTGGTTTGTGGGTTCGAGCCCCTCGTTGGGCTCTGACACCTCAGAGCCTGGAGCTTGTTTCGGATTCTGTGTCTCCCTCTCTCTCTGATCCTCCCCCACTCGTGCTCTGTCTCTCTCTGTCTCAAAAATAAATAAACTATTAAAAGAATTTATAGATGATGCAGAGATGATCAAGAGAAGAATGATACAGGACAGATGATAGTTGGAGGGTAGGTTCAGCGACGCATTTTGTATCCACGATCCTTGCCTTATCTGTTTTAAAACATATTTTTCTTTTTTTCTCTTCCTTAGAAAAAGTTTTTTAATGTTTATTTTTGAGAGAGAGCAAGAGGGAGAGAGCACCAGTGGGGGAGGGGCAGAGAGAGGGAGACAGAATCGGAAGCAGCTCCAGGCTCCTAGCTGTCAGCACAGAGCCCGACATGGGGCTCGAACCCATGAACCTCGAGATCATGACCTGAGCCGAAGTTGGACACTCAACAAACTGAGTCACCCCGGTGCCCTTATATATTTTTTCTTGAAGTTAATATACATCCTGACACATAGAAGTGATGACACATAGGGGCACATGTACCACAATGTTCATAGCGGCACTTTCAAAAATAGCCAAATCGTGGAAAGAGCCTAAATGTCCATCACCTGATGAATGGATCAAGAAGATGTGGTATATATATACAATGGAGTACTATATGGCAATGAGAAAGAATGACATATGGCCATTTGTAGGAAAGTGGATGAACCTCGAGGGTGTCATGCTAAGCAAAATAAGTCAGGCGAAGGCAGATACCATATGCTTGCACTCATAGGTCTAACAGGAGAACAGGAGAAACCTAATGGAGGACCAGGGGGAGGGGAAGGGAGAGAGAGTTGGGGAGAGAGAGGGATGCAAATCATAAGAGACTATTGAATACTGAGGACAAACCGAGGGCTGAAGCGGGAGCGGGAGGGGAAGGGAGGTGGTGGTCATGGAGGACGGCACTTGTTGGAAGAGCACTGGGTGTTCTATGAAAACCAATCTGACAATAAACTATTAAAAAATATACGTCCTGACAACCACATAGATCGCAAATGCACAGGCTGGTAACTTCCCCAAAGTGGACACCCCTGTCCCCCCCCAACCAGACTGAGGAACGGAACGTGAGCAGCCCCTCAAGAGGCCACTGTCGTGCTCCCCCTGCCCCCCATCACTAGTCCTCCACCTTCCCAAAGGCCATCGCTAACCTGATTTCCATCAACATTAGATTAACGTACTGATTCAGAAATTCGTAAATATGGAATCATATAATAAGTAACAGTGTGCATCTGACATTGTCTCCTACATTGTGCTACGAAACGCGTCCGGGGCATTGGGCATGCCTCCCCTTCATCGGCTCTCATTGTAGAGAGTGGGAATACGTCACAATTTACATATCATTTTACTCTTGAGGTGCACAACGGTTGTTTGCGGTTTGGGACTCTTTCTTAGAAATAGCTCCGCTAGAGATATTTTCATGGCAGTCTTTGGTGCACACTTGGATGCACGTGGGGTGACCGTCTGTATGGAGTGGAATGGTGGGATTGTCGGATAAGCAGGGGTGAGGTTGAGAAGACAGCACCCGCTCACCGGAGCCCTGGCCCTCCGGCACCCTCCCCAACGTGGCAGCCGCCATTTTTGTCTTTCTCTCTCTCTTTCCTCCTCGCTTCCTAGTCTCCTTCTCTTCTCGCTGTCTCTCTTCCCTTTGCATCCCTCTTCTCCATGTTGTATGACTGCAGCCACCCCAGTGACCAGCACTGTTGTCTCCCCTAATTTTATCTTCGTTTCTCTGCCAGGCCGAGTGCCTTCACGTGCGCTTATTGGCCGCCGTGGACCGTTTCTTCCAGGAAAGACCAATTTCAAGTCCCAGCTTTTCTTTTTAAGTTTTTAAAAATCTCTTTTTTCCTTATAGACATACAGAGATTCGCCTTTATTTCTGACAGTCTCTTGTTAGCTGTGTATTTTAAGCCTCTACCCACTGTGCAGTTTGCATTTTTGAGTTGTTACTTGTGTCTTTTCAGGAGCAGAAGTTCTTAACTTTAATGCAGGAAAGTTTATCTTGCTTCCTCCTTTCTGGGCAGCACATTTTCATTCTGTTTAAGAAATGTCTGCCTCCTCCAAGGTCATAAAGACGCCTTACATTTTACGTTCAGATCTACAACCCATCTGGAATTGACGCCTGAGCACGGTGAGAAATGAGAGTCGACCTGTCTTTGCCCAGCAGCGGCGTGGCCCGATTCTCAGTGTTTGCCGACAAGACTACGCTTCTCCCGCTGCGTTACGGCCTCCCCGATCTTACGGTCACCAAACGTGCGCGAGCGGCTCTGCTTATTGATCCTGTGACGGCCCCGCACTCTGCTCATAATCGTGGCATAAAGAGTCTTGACGTCTTCTGGCAGCTCTCCACTTCTCATTATTAAAATAATCGCCAGACAGCGCTCACCGGGCGTCAGGTGCACGGCGTGGTGGTTGGACGGTCTGTCCATTACTCAGCACTCATCATGGTAAGTGGAGCCTCCGTCTGTCACCAGACAACACTACTACAATACCTTCGGCGGATTTCCTGCGCTGGACTTGCTGTCTCTGTGATTTACTTATTCTACAGCTGGAAGTCTGCACCCCCTAATCCCCTTCCCCGGTTCGCCCACTCCTGTCCCCTCAGGCAACTGCCAGCTGCTCTGTGTGTTTTTGTTTGTTCCTTATTCTGTGTTTTAGATTTGTCTTTCTCCATCTGACTTATTTCATTTAGCATCAGACCCTCTGGGTCCACTCATGTTGTCACAAGTAGCAAGATGTCATTGTTCTATGGCTGATTGATTTCCATTGTGTTCGGAAACCACGTCTTTACCCATTCACCCATCAACAGACAGCTGGCCAGCTTCCCTAGTCCACATCCCATGGCTATTGTACACAATGCTGCAACAAACACAGGAAAGCGGGTATCTTTTCAAATTCATGTTTTCATCTTCCTTGTGGAGGTATTACTGGGTCATATGGTATTTCTATTTCTGATTCATTGAGGAACCTCCGTACTGTTTTCCATGGTGGTGGCACCAGTTTGCGTTCCCAAGAATGTGTGAGTGCTCCCGGGTTTCCATATCCTCGCCAACACTTGTTATTTCTTGTCTTTTTAATTCTAACCCTTCTGACAGGTGTGAGGGAATCTCTCATCGTGGTTTTGATTTGCATGTCCCTGAGGATTAGTGATGTTGAGCATCTTTTAGTCCGTCTGATGGCTAGCCATCTGTACGTCTTCCTTGGAAAGAGGTCTATTCATGTCTTCTGTCCATTTGTTAATCTGATTGTTTGGGTTTTGTTGTTGTTGTTGTTGTTGTTGTTTTGTTTAGTGTGGGTTTTTTTCTTTTCTTTTCTTATTTTATTTTTGGTCTTGGGTTGCATAAGGTCTTTGTTTATTTTGGATATTAACCCCTTAGTGGATATATCATTTGCAGGTGTCTTCTCCCATTCACTAGGTTCCCTTTTTGTTTTGTTGATGATTTGCTTGGTTGCACAAAACTTTTATTTTGTTGGAGTCCCAACAGTTTACTTTTGCTTTTGTTTCCTTTGCCAGAGGAGAAATACTCAAATATGTTGCTAAGACCAATGTCCAAGAGATTACTGGTTAAGTTTTTTAAGGAGTTTTATGGTTTCAGGCCTCACATTTATGGTTTTAATCCATCTTGAACTGATTTTTGTGTATGGTGTAAAAAAGTGGTCTAGTGTCATGGCTTTACATGTAGCTCCAGTTTTCCCAACACCATTTCACCATTTATTGAAAAGACGGTCATTTCCCCATTGTATATTCTTGCTTTCTTTGTTGTAGATTGACTTGCTTTCTTTGTTTTTTATATATATATATATATATATATATATATATATATATATATATATATTCCTAAAATTTGTATGGAGCCAAAAATGACTGCTAATAGCCAATGCAATCTTAAGAAAGATGTATGTATGTGTGTGTATGTATATGCATGAATTTATTCCTGTTCCATAGGTTACTACAGTTTTGTAGTATATCTTGAAATCTGGGATTGTGATAACACCAGCTTTCTCCTTTCTTAAGATTGGATTGGCTACTTGAGGTCTTTTTAAGCTCCATACACATTTCAGGACTATTTGTTCTACTTCTGGGAACTATGGTATTGGTATTTTGATAAGGACTGTAATGAATCTGTAGATTGTTTTCAGTAGTATGGAAAATTTAACAATATTAACTTTTCCAATCTATGAGCTTGGTATATCTTTCCATTTATTTGTGTCATCTTCAATGTCTTTCACTGTTGTTTCATAGTTTGCAGAGAACAGATCTTTCATCTCTTCGGATAAATTATTTCTAGGCATTTTATTCTTCTGGTGCAATTATAAATGGGATTGTTAAAAATTTTTAATATTTATTTATTTTTGAAAGAGAGACAGAGCACGAGCTGGGGACGGGCAGAGAGAGAGGGAGACGCATAATCCAAAGCAGACTCCAAGCTCTGAGTTGTCAGCCCAGAGCCTGATGCGGGGCTTGAACCCATGACCTGTGAGATCATGACCTGAGCTGAAGTCGACACTTAACTGACTGAGCCACCCAGGTGCCCCAAATGGGACTGTTTTCTTAACTTTTCTTTCTGCTTCTTTGTTATGAGTGTAACTCAAAAGAGTTCTATTAATTTTATATCCTGCACAAGTTCTCCAATTTTGTAATTCTTTTTTAAGATTGTCTTTGGTATTCATATTTTTGAAACACCTGATGGTATTTTGATTGTGGAATCTATAGATCAAGCCACAGATGACATGAAACTAGTGTATTCCTCTACTTACATAGATATTCTTTGATTTATTTCTGTAAAATTTTTACCTTACTTTCATTAGATTAATTCTTAGTTGATATTTTTTAATGTTATTATATTTCATATCAGATCGCATTTGTTTATTGTCATCATGTAGATATAGATTTTTGTATGTGAACTTTGTTACCAGTGGACTTACTAAATTGAACATTAACTTTAGCAGTTTGTGCACACTTTTGGGATTTCTACATGTGTAATCATGTTGTCTGTGAATAAATACAATTTTATTTCTTCTTTTCTAATCTTCATGTATTTTCTTTCTTCCATTTCCTTAAAATCAAGCAGAATTTTTCAATAGAAGTGGTGATAGCAGTAATGATACTTTCTCATTACTGGTCTTGGGAGAAGTATTTCAATACTTTACATTTAAAAATAGTGTTTTCTGTAGATTTTACAGATCACTTTTATCATGGGGAAGAAGGTTTTCTTCAATTCCTAGTGACTTTATAATCATTATATATGTTGGATTTTATCAAGCAATTTATTTGTGTCTCTTAGGATGACCTGATTTTTCTTAATATAGTGAATTACCATGATCGATTTTTGAATGTTAAATCAACCTTTTGTCCCAGGAGTACGTCTCAGCTTGGGTTGATGGATTACATACCTCATATATTGACTGATTCCGTTTTCTAATATATTGTTCAGAATTTTTGCATCCAAATAAAAGAGATAGCTTCTGATTTTCCTTTTTTATAATCCCTTCATCAGATTTGGTATTATGATTATGTTGCTTTCATAAACAGTTGAGAAGTAGTCCCTATATTTCTATGACTTGGAGTAGTATGTGCAAGACTGGTGTTTTTCCTTCCTTAAAAGTTTGAAGATAAAGAAGTGTTGAGGCATAGGAGCACATGTACCCCAGTGTTCATAGCGGCACTTTCTACAATAGCCAAATCATGGAAAGAGCCTAAATGTCCATCACCTGATGAGTGGATCAAGAAGATGTGGTTTATATACACGATGGAGCACTACATGGCAATGAGAAAGAATGAAATCTGGCCATTTGTAGCCAAGTGGATGGACCTTGAGGGAGTCATGCTAAGTGAAATAAGTCAGGCAGAGAAGAACAGATACCATATATTTGCACTCATAGGTCTAACAGGAAAACAGGAGAAACCTAATGGAGGACCATGGGGAGGGGAAGGGGGAAAGAGAGCGGAGAAGAGTGAGGGACACAGATCAAGGGAGACTACTGAATACTGGAGATGAACCATGGACTGAAGGGGAGGGGGAGGGAGAGAGAGGGTGATGGTCTTGGTGGGGGGCACTTGTGGAGAGAAGCACTGGATGTTATATGGAAACCAATTTGACAATCAACTATTATAAAAAAAAATTTGAAGATTTTTACCAGTGAAGGCACGTGGCCTGGATTTGTGTGTCTGTGGTGTGGGGGCGGGGGGAGGTGAAGATTTCTAATTAATAAATTTATTGGTAAGATATAAGGTTCTTCAAACTTCCTGTTTATTTTTGTCTTCATTCTGGCAGGCTGTGCTCTCTAAGGACTTCATCTTTTTTATATAAATTTTCAAATTTAGTGGCAAAAGAGTGATACATAATATCTCTTAAAATCTTTTCAATGCCTGTAAGGTCTGTAGCGATTTTCCTTGTTTTATTCCTAATTTTGTTGATATTAGGCTTCTCTTTTTCTTGGTTTCTTATTCTCTCAATCTTCTGAAAGTTTAACATTTTTACTATTCCTATGAAAAAACTGACTTTTTGACTTCCTGCCATCTTTATTTGCTTCTTATTCATTAGTTTCTACTCTAATTGCTATTATTTCTTTTCTTCTCTCTTTTTGTAGGAGGCTGGGATGAGGAACTGGCTTGGGTGTTCAAACTCCGTAAGAGTTTACAGAAATTATTTAATATTTAGACTTTTTTCTTGTCTAATACGTAAATTCAAGGATACAAAATTCCTCCTAAGTACTGATTTTACTTCACCCCACAAGTTTTATTATCTTGTATTTTAATTATAATTAACCAAAAATATTTTCAAATTCCCTTTGAGATTGCTTATTTAACTCACAGATGTTTTAGAAGCATATTGCTTAATTCCCAATATATGGTAATTCCTGGTTATCTTTTGTATTGATTTCTGGCTTATTTCCATTTGGGTCACAGAAGATAAGCTTTATAGTTTCAGTGTTTTGAAGTTTCTTGGGACACATTTTATGGCTCAGTTTGGGTTTATATTTGCTGAAAAAAATTTTTTTATTCCTCACAATCCTCATTTGTTGGTTGGTGACTGCTACCTTATTTTTGGGGCAATTAAAGAAACTTATGTTCCTTGATTTACTCCCTTGGCTTCCTGGAGAAGGAGAAAAGAAGTCTTCTGAAAGCAGACCGGGCCATCAGCTAGGGGGACATGGTGTCACTGAAGCGAAGCGGCAGCCCTGTGTGGGGACCACGGGTTTGCAGGTCCTTGGAGCGTTCGCCCATCACCGAGGGCCTGACGGTTTGAGACGGCTTGCTCTTCCTTGAGGAAGAGAGCAGAAACCTACCAGGGTTTGTGAGTGTGTGCTCTCTCTCTCGTGTTCCAACGACCTTCCTTTGATTCGTTTTCTCTTTCCTTTGTGCCTTCACATTCTTTGTTCAGACTCTCATCGACCCTCCTCAGAAAAGACCACACAGCTCAAGGCCAACTGCTCTGAGCGCTCACCTCTGCAAATAAGAGTGTTCTTAAAACCCAGGAAGGGGCGCATCGCCGCTAGCCTTAAACTCCTCAAAGTGGCTTTGTTTAATCTACACAATACAGTCCCAGAACATTATCATGGCATTGGATGTCCCGTGGCCTGGCCCTGCCCTTATGTCATCTCCCCAAGAACTGCACGGACGCTGAATGTTTAGCAGAGCTCACGCACTCTCATGGTTCTGTGTTATTCCGCCAGCGTGGAGCGCTTGTCCCTGCTCACCAAAGCCTGTGCACTCTCTATGGCTCAGCTCAGTCTTAGCATCCTTTCTGAAAAACCTCCCAAATCCCTTCACAATCCCGTATTTTGTCCTTTCTCTGAGGGCCCCTCCCATCTTGCTCCTACTGTCCTGACTTCTTTTTCATGCCTAGTGGCTTTTGTCTCTCTCTACCTGACTCTCTGGAGTGAGTTTCTAAAACACAGAGCCCTTGCATAAAGCATTTTCAGTGTCCCTGCCAGTATTTCACACGGGTCTTTCAGACTCACAAAATGAGTGTGGAGTTGAATCTCCCAGAGTCGTAGGAACCTGTAAAATATACACACTTCTTAGAACCAGTTTTTCAAGTGAAATGAGTCATCTGAAGGTCAACATGATATTTTGTAAGTAAGTCTAAAGCAGGAAGCATTAAGAAAGCGGCAGCTCAGAGTTGGGGATAAACAAGATTAAGTAGAAAGGGAGGCATGGGTCGCCTTCTAACTCAGAAGATTAGAATTTCCACTTTCTGTGTATTAAAAATAAATCTACCCTCTGAAATCAGAGGATGTGGTCAGAGGTGTCCCTCTCTCCTCTCCTCCAGGAGCTGTGCTTCCTGATGGCCAGCGGCAGATCTGCCCCGGAGTCCTGAGTTCAGATAGGTCAGCTGCAGCTAGTTGCTTGAGGTGCAAGGTATGGAATTGCTGAGAAATATTATTTCCAAGAAGGACTGGAGAAGATTCTCCCACTTACGTGTCATGTTCTTAACTTTTTGTGGAGGGAGATGGAGAAAGCCATTCCACAGCACGTTGCGTACCGTCGATCAGTGGGCTTCCCATCAGCCCGGCTCCCAGGCCACATGGTGATTTCTTCCCTTGAAACAGACCTCGGGTTGTATATTTCCTTCCTGCTCTGTCCCTTCGGGCCCCTCCCACCCCGCACCTGCCATGCTTCCTGCTGGTTTTCTCACCTCCCAAGGCCAATCTGGTTTCCCCAGTCATATTCCTTAATTAGGTTTAATCGGGTCACTCTGTTCAGAAAAACACATAATGGATCCATGTCAGCTGGGTAATCACATTCCACTTCCTCTGCCTGTCAAGTCCACCTTTCCCTGGGGTCCGCCTCACTCACGCAGCTGCTGTCTCCAAAACACAGAACACAATATGCCACAGGACATAGTGGTTGCAAGTGTGAATCCGGCTCCGTCGCGCCCAGGTGTGCCCTCTACCTGCCTTGGTTTCCTCACAGGTAAAGTGGGTGTAATCATTTCACCTTACAAAAGTATGGTGGACATTAAGTGATGTAAGCTCTACACATACTACCTAACGTGGGGCTTGAACTCACAGCCCTGAGATCAAGAGTCGCATGTTTTGCCAACTGAGCCGGCCAAGCACCCGAGCCCCATCTTTTCCTTTCCCTCAGGACCTCTCCTTGCCTGGACTCTAGCCTTTGGAGACTGAGCACCGCCCACGTTGCTCTTGGCTCCGCCCTTCCGCCTTGGTGTTGGCGTCAACTCTTCAGAGGCAAACACGCCACCAGATTCTCTTGTTCGGGCTCCTTTTATGCGTCAGCCTCACCAGATGTGGCTCCCGAGACTAAACACGGTTTCTGGGTGTGACCTCGCGAGCGGTTCCAGACGACACCAGCAGACCTTGGGACTCCTCAGCCTCCATAGTCACACGAGCCAGGTCCTTGTGATCTGTCCATCTGTCTGTCTGTCTGTCATCTCGCTGGCTCTGTCTGGGAAAATCCCAGCCACTACATCTGTCAGTAGGCTATGATGATCTTCTCAGTTAGAGTTTTATCTCCATTTGCTCATTTCTTATTTTATTAACAAATATTTTTTGAGACCATGTGCCTGACTTTACAACCCTCTGTCCAATAGACACACCCTTGCTTTGCCGGCCGTCTGCGTCTTTGTCAGATGGTAAGAGGCCACTTCGTAAAGTGTGTTGTTGCCATTTTTATTCTAGCAAATGTTTACAGGCATTAGATACACAAAGACAAGGCAAAGTCCTGCCCTCAAAGAGCCCGCAGCCGAGCCGGAGACGCAGACTTATAAACTTACCACTTTAATATCATGTCGTTAGAGCTTAAATTTAATGACGTCCTGGGAATATTTGCATTTGCATTGCTGTCTTTTTTTGTAAAACATCCTGTGTGTGTTCCCTGTTCGTGTGTGTGTGTGTGTGTGTGTGCTCACGTATAAATTCCTCAGCTTTATAGATCTCTCACGTATCTTAGGCTTTCCCACCCGTCCCTGCCTGTGAAAGATGCTCACTGGCTAATCCAAGGGGCTCCCGTGCAAAGACGTTCTGGAAATGTGCAGACGAGCAGCCTCTTGGAGATCTGCAAGGATCGTCGGTAAGTCCGGCTCCAGGCAAGGCTTCAGGAGGAGTAATGATGAACTATGTTTAACTTAACATCTTCCACACTTACATGACCCCAGACATACTGGGGAACGCAACTTCGTCACGACGACTAAAACGTTATGTCCGAGCCAGGCGTTACCATGAGAGCCTGTGAACTTGGATGTCCTCACAGTGGACAGGAAAGATCAGAGAGTAAACGGATGCCGGTGCTTCGTGGTGATTAGACTGTGTGAACCTCCACGCGCGCAGATGAAAGCGAGTTACCTGATTCGGCTTTGTATCTAAATTGCTAACATTCTGTCTACTCATTACCTGGCCGGTGGGAGTTAAAACCACGTGGTGTGTTAAGACACATTCCTCGAATATCCGAGTTTACCTTTTTATTATCTGTCTTTTTCTGAAACTGTTAGGAGGCTATCTGATTTGGCTGTAATTGCACTTGATAGGTTAATAATTCATCCAAATTATCCGTCGTTCTCCCCCTGGTAGCTCTGGTTATATTTTACTTTGAATTTTCACAGGAAGCGAAGGGCCCATCCTTGGATTTGTAGCTGATTAAAATAATCTACAGGCTTTTCCTATAAATTAGGACACGGAGATGGCCATGGAGATACGTCGAAGTTTGGAAAGACCACTTTTTTGGGAAATAATACATCCTTTTGTAGCTGGCAGAGGAGTGGACCCCAAAATCTGTCCGTCCCCAGAGCACATGAGCGAGTTACATCACAGGGGAAGGGGGTCGGGTCCCAGCAGGGACTGAGGATGGGTGGACTGCCCCACATTACCCAGGGGGGCCCCGGTGGGACTGGGGGTCTCTAGAAGCCAAAGGAGGACTCAAAATTCCGAGTCTCGGTGACACCACCCCAGATGGACTCAGCCACAAGCCGGGAAAACAGCCCTGCCAGCTTCTCGATTGGACCCAGGTTGGACTTCTGTTTTCGCTTTTGTTTTTATGTTTATTTTATTTTTGAAAGCAAGGAGACAGAGCACGAGTGGGGGATGGGCAGAGAGAGAGGGAGACACAGAATCCGAAGCAGGTTCCAGGCTCTGAGCTGTCAGCACAGAGCCTGACGTGGGGCTTGAACTCACAGATGGTGAGATCATGACATCGGCCACCAGCTGACTGAGCCACCCAGGTGCCCCGGAATGCAGCTCGGACTTTCTAACCTGCAAGACGGTGAGGGGGAAAGTGGGTATTTGCACCAGGTTTGCGATGGTTTCTTACAGCAGTGGGAAGAACGGGGTGTGCTCAGGTGATCCGTGGGAGGGCGGCTGGAGGACAGCGACCCTCCCCCCCTGAGGCTCCCTCCCCTGTTCCCATGGAGAGGCCTGTGCTGTCCCGGAGGCAGGACCAGCCCTCGCCCACCTGACCTGCTCAGGCTCCTGTCTCACCTCGGGCTGGGAGTCCCTAACCGCCCGCGGAAACTCAGGGGACCCCCAAGGCCCTCCTGCTCCAGCTCCGCACCCTCAGCCAGGGGCCCGGAGGTGGCAGACGTACTGGGTGAGCCCAGCTCTGCCTTTAGAGGGTGACTCCGGGCCGGGTCCATCCCTGCCCGTGGTTGTCACCCTCCTGTGAGCCCTCCGGACGCAGACGCCTGACCAGCTGCCCTGCCAGCCTGCACCTCCAGACCGCCTCGGATTATTTGCTCGTCCTAGTCTGCGACCCTGACCCCAGCCCTCATGTTCTCCGGGATCCAAGAGTCCTGCTCCCAGCGGCTGCCCCTGCTGGCGAACCGCTGACCCTGCCAATGCCCGGAAGGCCTCCGCTCCCCGCTGACGGCCGTGAGCCCAGCTACCCCCCCTCCCCGGGTCTCTGCAGACCACCCCGGCCGCGCCCCCGCCCCCCTGTGCCCTCCCGGCTCCGGGACCGGCCGGGTCTCTCGATTTTCCTTTTTGAAGAGGGGATTTGTTTTTCTGTACATTCTTCCTTAAAAAGTTGATTATTTTAAAGCTTTTTATTTTTTAAATTTATTTTGAGAAGAGAGAGACAAAATACAGCAGCAAAGGGGCAGAGAGAGAGAGGGAGACATAATCCCCAGCAGGCTCTGCGCCGTCAGCCAGAGCCCAACGCAGGGCATGAACTCATGAACCGTGAGATCGTGACCTGAGCTGAAGTCACGAGTTGGACACTTAACTGACTGAGCCGCCCTGGTGCCCTTTTTCCTTTTTGTCCTAAATAATTTGTGTTGGAGTGAAATATATGTAACAATTGTAATTTTAACCATTTTTAAGAGTGCTGATTGGTGGTGTTCGGGGCATTCAGAGTGTTGTGGGGACGTGTGCATTTGTACAAGATGCCAAGTCCTGTTCTATGCACGTCCCAGTTCGAGGGGCATGGCGCCACGAGGTGTAGCCCGCGGACGCCTCTTTCCCGCAGCAATCTTGCCCCTGGGCTTTTCCCAACACCGTCCTCTCGGGACGCACATCCTGAATCTCTCCGTGCTGTTCTCCACGTCTTTACTTTGTCTCCTCCTCGGCTCTGTTCCTGGCTTCCTTCCTCTCAACCTCCACCTCCTCTTCCAACATTATGGCTTCCACCGTCCCCTACGTGGCCATGAACCTGACGCTGTGTGTCCAGCTCCGAGCTCTTTCTTGAGCCCCAGGTCTGAGATGGGTCTACCAGCTGGAGCCCTGCAGCCTCCCACTATGCGGAGCCCACAGGGCAGAATCAAGCCCATCGCTGGCTGTCCTGCCCCTTCTGGAGGGGACATCACGGTCTCCTAAGGCACACTTCCCGTCCCCTTCAAGCCCTGTTTCCTTATTCGATTGGTAACCAGTGCCTACCGATTCTAACAACCGGATCATGTAAGACAGCTCCAAACCTCCTCCCTCCCAGACCTACGCTGCACGGGTCCCGAGGTTCCCCTGGGACCCTTCCCTACCGAGGAGTGTGTCCCGTGCCTTCACCTTCTCCTGCAGCCAGACGGGGCCAGTGTGGCACAGAGTTACCTTCCTTCCTTATCCCTAACTGGATTCTTGCCTCTAGCCTGTCCATTGCTCTCAGCTGTTTTTCAATAATACACAGAATCCTGTAATCCTCTCAACTAAAAACATGCAGCGCCTCCCTCAAGCCATCATCCAGGGTCCAGCTTCCTAAGAAAGATGCTCACGGTCGCTCCTTTCAGAATCTGCTTAAATCCCGTCATTTTCATCAGGCTTGTCTTCCATGTCTGTTCTAGACTGGCAATCCTCAGTGCTGGCTGTCTCTTAGAATCCCCTGTGGAAATTTAATACACCAAAGCGTCCGTGCCCGAGACCCACCATGAATGAGAATCACCAGGAGTGTGGCCCAAGCCCTGGTGGCATGGACATGAGACCAGGAGACGGAATTCCTGAATTTCAAAGATGTGCCTCTTCCCGTGGCCTTCTGGGAGAGGACATCTCAAATCCCACCCGATGGCGAAGAGCTATCTCTATTTGTGGGAAAAACAAGAGAGAGAGAGAGAGAGAACATTCTTTCTTTTGCAAGGGCACCCTTCTTGTAATATCCATAATGGATTTCACCTCATCCCACTGAATAAAGATGAAAGCAGATGTAAGAATTCCAGTAAAATACGACCTTCCAGGAATTAAGACATGCCAGGCGATTCGATAACTTCATTGGTCCATATTCACAGAATAAAGGGAGGTAACATGCCTGTTGTCTAGAATTAAGAGGAAATCTTACTGTGTGTGTGGGGGGGGGTGTGCACACACGAGTGCATGAGCATTGGTCTTGAACTCTTTTTAAATTTACTTGGTCTCTGAACGCTGACTTCGCTGATTTCTTAACTTGGAAATTTTCAAATCCTCAGGGTTACTAGGATTGAACTGATATTCTTAATGGTGAAGACCATTAAAAAAATCCCAAAAAAGTAAAACAAAACAAAAACAAACAAAAGACAAGGTTTGCCTCATAATTAGGGTCACCTTTAATTTTATAAGATGTACTATTGCCTTTTCTATCCCATTTTTATAACTTGATTTTTTTATTCTTTCAAATGGTAAACTATGTTATGTTCAGTATTATCATTTTGCTACATTATCGTCTACCCTGATAAATTAGCACCTGGCCAAAAAAATAGTCCTTAGCCTTTTATTCCAAAGGTGTGTGTGCATGCACATATATATGAATATGTGTAACGAATATATATACACACGTATATTCTAAAACGTTTCAAGAGGATTCTTTTGAAAGATGGCTGTGGTCGTGCAGTTGGTTAAGTGCCTGAATTCCTACCCACTCCGCGGTGAAAACGCCGGGTACAAAGCTCCCCAGTCCTACAGGAAACGATACAATGTTTGCCACAAACTAGATGACAAGATACAGGCCCGTGCCTCTCAACACGCCAGAGAGGGAGGACGCAAGACAGCCCCAGATCTGGGGGGAATCAGAGTCTGCTTGGGGGGAGGTGGAGGGAAGCAGGGGGCAGGGGATGACGGATGACAGGAGAGCCAGCTGCCCGGGGGGTCCGCAGCGAGGCACAGGGGCCGGTCTGGGGACAGCGAGCACCCAGGGGACAGTCTGCACCCTCCCCCCCCCCCCCCCATGGGCCAGGGCAAGGGGTCTGCTCTCAGACTGAGCAGCCGAAGTCCCTTCCAGGACAGCGTCCCACGTGGAGGACAAGGTGCCCGGGAGAATCCGGAATGAGCAGGACGGAGACAGCCAGAGAGAAGGGGAGATGGGCGGGGAGTCAGGCTGGAGCGGACACAGGCGCCTGGCGACAGGGGGCGCTCGAGAACCAGTGAGCTGGTCCCCTCCCCAAACTCCGAAAACCTCGTCTCAGGTAGATACAAGCCACGGAGCAGGGTGACAGCCCAATGTTGTGCAGGGTTAGTCCCAGAAGAAAGAGGAGGACAGAGTGAAGTCCCTCCAGGGCCGAGGCTGTGCCTGAGCCGAGCCGGCGGACACGGAGCACAGGCCACTGCAACGCGAGTTGCAAGGAGACTGAGCAAATGATGGACATTAAAGACAAACACAATCAGAACGCGGAAAACCCAAGAGTGCGGCGAGTGTTCGGGGAGGATGATGATTACGAAGAACGTTATTTTAGAAACGAGACCCAAATGAGAAGAAGAAACACAATGACGTCACAGAAGGAGAAAAAAGAGGAAACGTTTGGCGTCGGAAGGAAACCATCTAAGAAAAGGTGGGGAAAGTGTGGACCACAGGCCACGAAGTTTCGAATGGACTTTCCCAGGGAAGGAACCATGCAAGGGTACGAACCACGGCTCCATCCTTCTCTCCCTGGAACACAAACCGAGGCTCAGCTGCGTGGCGAGGGGGCCGGCCCTCCCGAGCCCAGGGAGCCAGCAGGATGAAACGGCGGGCGGGGAGAGGGCGGGCAGGGAGAGAGCGCGTGGCGTGTCTGTGTCCGGTCCTGGGTGTGAGAACGCGTTAGAATTTGAAAACCAGTGAAGAGAATTAAAACTGCAAAACTCTACTCTGTTTTGAAATGAGGAAGCGTAAGGTTACTGTGGTTTCTGTACCTAAGAATTCCTCCAGACTCTCCATCCAGAAAAGAAATCGCTGCGATAAGCCGATATTGCCCATTTGGCACATCTGCTTTCAGAAAGCAGTGTCCAAAGACCTATTGGGAGAGGAGACGGACCGGTAAGATGAGCTGACTCCCACGGCACTAAATTAGGGGCTCCCAGGGCAACCCCGGCTGTGTGGTAAGACTACTTCCCCCCTTAATTAAAAGAAAACAAAACTGTGTGGGTTGAAGTGTTTACTTACTGCTATTGACATTTATTTCCTGTTTGGAAATGTCATCGGATTCAGGGAATCGATAAAGCTCACCCCTACCCGCCTTCCCCGGGACAGATATTTGATATTCTAGCAACAAATAAGATCATTTGCAGGTCACAGCCATGTTCAGTCTGGCGCCTGGGAACATTCCCTCATTTTTACAAAAGAGAAAGAAACCAGCGGAGCCAAACGATCCAGAAGGATGCAGAATCGCAAATTCCTTCCGGTGTGAAAAATAGAGAACATGATGTTTTGAAAAGTTCCTTGCAGGCACAGTATCTAAAATTAGCTAAGACACGAAAGCTGGTCACTTAGTGGGTTCTCCGTAACCCCGAACAGTGAGTGAACTGATAAGGACGATCGAAAATGGTAGAAAAGGAAGTTTTCCACCTTTTAGATCAGAAAAGAGACAAGGTCTAACTGTACACGTGTTGAACTACAAAATTTCCCCAAGAAGGGGACTTAACAAAAGAAGTAACTTTTCTATACTAGAAATAAGATTGGGAAGAAACACACAAGAGTTACTTACTTTATTACTAATAAGTGAGCAAACTCTAAACCCTGCAGGTAACTTTCCAGAAAGGGCATTCTACGTAAAAGGATTACCAAATGAGGAAGGATCTGGTAAAGAGGGTGTGTAAAATTTCCCCACGACTTAACTATTCCACAGAACATAAATGGTTTCTTAAGAAAGAATATAATGTATCACACGGAAGTCATATACTAATATTGATCTAAATTTTTTTAAACGTTTTATTTATTTTTGAGAGAAACAGAGACAGAGCATGAGTGGGGGAGGAGCAGAGAGCAAGGGAGGCACAGAATCCAAACCAGGATCCAGGCTCTGAGCGGTCAGCACAGAGCCCACCGCAGGGCTCAAACCCATGAACTATGAGATCATGACCTGAGCCAAAGTTGGACGCCCAACCAGTGACTGAGCCACCCAGGTGCCTCTTAATATTGATTTTTAAATATCAAATTCAACTTTTGAACTTTGTTGGTAGATGCTAAAGTTTAGCAATGTCACAATGACTGATGTTGCTTTTATGGAAATTGAAGAGCAATAGGAAGTAAGGATTTTTCATGATTACCCACGGAAATGAAGAGTCCGATGCCTTCTCCTTAACACTGTCTTTATGACCAATATGATCATACTACTTGGGGCGTCTGGGTGGCTCAGCTGGTTAAGCCTCTAACTCTTGGCTTTGAATCAGGTCATGATCACACCGTTCATGAGTTTGAGCCCTGCGTCAGGCTCCCTGCTGTCAGCCTCTCCCTTTGCCCCTCCCCTGCTCGGGCTTGGTCTCTGTCTCTCTCAAAAATAATAATTAATAAACAAACACTGAATTCTGAGCTCACCACCGCGCGTCCAGTGGGGGGTCAGCCGCATGCTCTGTGGCTGGAGGAGGCCTGAGAATCTGCATCCCACTCGGGTTTGTGTCCATCAGGACGCACCAGGGCATTTCAGTCTTTCCCTAAAGCCGTTTGAGACCCCCGGGTGGGCCTTGAAGATCTCCCGCTGAGTGAGATGTCAGGCAGGGAAAGACGCACAGTGTAGACTCTCACATGCGGAATCTATGAGAGCCGAGCGCCTAGACACAGAGACTGG
Organism: Helogale parvula; assembly: GCA_004023845.1. Lineage (NCBI taxonomy): Eukaryota > Metazoa > Chordata > Mammalia > Carnivora > Herpestidae > Helogale > Helogale parvula. The sequence goes on along the minus strand of PJEM01011578.1, from coordinate 16,306 downwards.
GATGCTGGTCCTGGGGCAGGGTGGGGGGTGGGGTAAGGAGCTGCATCAGAGGGGCCAAACGTGCAACTGGCAGGTGAGTTCGTCCTGGACTCCAGCCCACAGCACAGAGGCTGCCGTCAACGACATTGTGCTGGAAACTTCTGCGTTGCTAAGAGACTAGCTCTTAACTGTTCCCGCCACAGCACAGAACTGTGACAGAGGTATTAGCTAACACGTTGGCGGTAAAACCATTGCGACACATAAATGTATCGAATCTCGCTTGTACACCTGAAATTTACACAGTGTCCTCTGTGGGTTATATTGCAACAGAAATAAATAAGGACGGTGAGTGGCTTTTGTCCTGGAAGCTACATCCAGGGCCATCCATCTGTTACCTCCGGAGAGAAATGATGACGTTTCAGTAAGAAGTGTCCATTTTTATGAAAGAATGAGGAGCCGTGTCTTTGCATCTGGAAATGACCTCCGTCTTCTTGTGGACGGATCGTCTCTACCTTGTTAGAGACGCTGCCGGCGTGCTTGGTAATGAACCCTGGAGCGCCCGGCTAGGGTCAGAGGTCATCTGCTAGAAGACTTGTTTCAATCGAAAGTGGACCCCTAACTTGAATGTGGGCGTGGCCCACGCCGCCTCAGACCCACCTAGAGCGCCAGGGCTGACAGGAGGCAAGCGCAGGTGCCGCGAAACGTGCTCCCGGCTGGCCTCCTGCAGAAGCAGCCAGATCAGGAAGAACCCTTGGTATTTCAGGGAACGCTTGTGCGGCTGGAAAATCCCGTTTGGTTTTCTTTTGCTGCCTGGGTCCGCCGGCCCCAAGGTTGTTCTGCCCTTTCCCCAAAAGTTCAGCACAACAGGGAGAAAAGTCGCAGTTCTGGCCTGTTTTTTTAAAAGAGATCTGTTATAAGTCAGACACGCTGTAATCACGGGCAATCACATGAGGCTGTGCGGGCAGGGAGAAGAGAGCGGACCGTGCGCTGCCAGCCCGGACTGGCATTGCGGCACCGGCACTTATTGGCTGTACCACTCTCAGTGGGTTAATTGACTTCTCTGAGCTGGGATCTTGTTCTCTGAAAAAATGTGTGTGACCGCAGCCCCCTGCTGCTTGTAGAAGAGAATCAAAGCAGGCTGCCAGCACCCAGGAAGCTCCGAGTCTTTTACTCAGCCTTGCTGCCTCATTACCATGGACAATGAAACGTGGGCTGTGGTTTTATTTATTTTATTTCTTTCAGGGTCCTGCATGAATCTCTGGTCAAATACCAACTGACTCAAAATCTTCTTGCTCTGGAATGTGCGGCTGTGGCACCTGGCATGGGGGCTGGGTGAGCTGACTCAGAGCAAACAGGGGTCAGGGGAGCCCCTTCCCCCTCCCACCCCCTCTTTCCTGAGCCCCGCCACCTGCCAGGCCCAGTCCCCCCACTGCAGGCTCCCCTCTTCCTGCCTTCGGTCTCCAGCCTGCCAGCTGGGGTGGCCCTCGGCCACCCATCGGCTTTCCCCGGCATCACACACGGCTCATGTCCTCCCCATATATGGCGAAGGCTGAATTCCTCCCAGAGCTCCGGCCCGGCTCATGATGGTGTGGTTTGCACATGTTTTGGGGCCAGTTTTGTGTCTTACAAACTATGGCGAGTGGCATTCCCTAGATGAATGTCCTTCAGGTGCCTTTGACAAAGGCACCTGGCATTTTCTTTTTGATAACAGAGCAGAACATTGGACATTTTAAACCAAAAAAGCTAATACGACACAGAAACTCGGTGCCGCTCCCGGAGCCTTCGAGGGTCTCCGCCTGGACACCCTGGGCCTCGGATTTCTTCAAGGGCCACGGTTGCGTCTGTGTAACATGAGGCCTGGTGGCATCGGGGGAGGGGGTGCACGGAACAGTTCCGGGGACTCACACCCCGGGGCACTTATGCGAAATGAAACGCGGCCGTGGGAGGCTGTGTGCCAAGCCGTCCCGAGAGAGCAGTTGGACCTCGCTCACCGCACTATTTTGGATCAGTGAGGTCACAGGGAATTTATACACCCTCTGGGGGCGGCCCTGATTGAAGCCGGAGCGAAGGACTTACGCTTCAGTGACCCCGCCCCTCGTGACCTCCACTTCTGGGCGTTCAGAGCACGGTGCTATCGGGGGCACTGAATGAGGCAAAGCTGAGCAAATTAATGGGCAAAGCAAGCGTCTTCTCTAGACCTTCCTCCAGGAGTGCCATTTTCTTAGCTTAAAAAGGAAGACACGCAAACTGTGGTACATCCAGGCAAGCGAGTATTATTCGGGGACAGAAAGGAATAAGTCCTCCCCCCCCCCCCGCCATGACACGGAGGGGCCTGAAACGCACATCGCGGAGAAGAAAGGCCACACGTGTACGATTCCAACCCTGGGATGTTCCGGAAAAGGCGGCATTAGGCACACAGTAAGGGGGGGCGGCTCCAGGGCTCAGAGAAGAGCCAGGGATGGGCGGGCGCTCGCAGGGGAGACGCGGGGTGCGACCATCATGGCGGATGCGCGTCTTCGCGCACCTGCCGAAGCGGCGCAAAGCGCGGCCCTCGGAGTGAATCTCAGTGCACATGACGCGATTTCACTGACGGTAAAGTATCCGTATCGGCTCATCAACTGCCACAAACACCCCAGGACGCCAACCCAGGGAGAGGCACGGGGCCGCAGGGCGGTCGGGGGGTGTATGGCGTATGGGAACTCTCCGGTTTCCAGGCGATTTTTCTATACACCTAAGAATACAATCTGTTAACTGTTTAAAAGTGAAGACAGCTCTGGGCAACTTGGAGTTTCTTAGGGCGTCCGCGGGGCCTTGGCTTCTGTCCCTGCACCGGCCCCCCGATTTCCCGGCCACACAGCCGCTGCCCGGGAACTGCGGTGCGTGGACCTTGGCGACTCCCTGCGTGGCACGTGTTCACAAGGAAGCCAAGGGCCGGGCCAGGGCTCGAACCCCCACGGTGAAGCCCCTGCTCCACTAGGTTTTCTAGTGAGAACGCGCTGCCTTTTTGGTGACTTTTGCTGAAAAAGCAACATTTTCTGCTGCGCGGGGAGCACGGGCACTTTCCCTTTTCCATCGGGAAGACTCGCCCTGGGATCGGCGTGGAGCTCGGGGCTCCGCCCAGGCGGCAGGTGCCTATTCAGCGCCCCCGGGCTGACACCCACGGGGCCCGGGACGTCAGTGTCTCCTGCCATCTTCAAAGTGCATGCCCTGCACCAGGCAGGGGACCGACCCGTGGGGGGTCCGCTCTACCCCCGGGAGACGGGGTCGGGAGGATGAATCTAGGAGCACAGGACGGGCTGCCTAAAGAAAGCAGGTGTGCCTGCAGGGGTGGGGGGGGACCAGCCCCGGATCCGTGGTGGGAGCCAGCTGGCTCCCAGGGAGTGAAGACGCGGAGACTCCCTGCGGCTCCAGGCAGCGCCCAGCACTGGCTCCTCCGACCTGTCCCTGCCACCCGCCCAGCAGAAGGCTGTGGTCCTGTTCCTCCTGCTTCCCCGTTCAGACCGGACATCCCAAGGGGCCTCGGGGGACACGTCCCCAAAGACAAGGACACTGCTCTGCCCCCTGGGCTCCTACTCTTCCACGGAGTAGATGCAGGGCCTTTCCAAAGCCCTTGGGGCGGTCTCGTGCCATTCAGGGCAAGCCCGAGAATCGCACTTGTAACTCAGCTGCTCATACAGCAGCAAAGCTGGAAGGGGTCTGGAAGGCTGCGGACACTCTGGAGCTTGGGAAAGGGAGCCCGAGGGGGTCCGTGTGGGCAGGGGTCTCCTCACCACAGAGACAGTCCTCAGAAGCACGGTGAGGTGAACAGTGGGGTGCGCCGGAGACATCGCCTCATTTGGGCACATGAGCCTTGAGCGGTGATGTGTTTATCACGTCAAGGGCACAGATCCTCTGTTTGGGACCAGCCCACACACTAGCAAGGATGCACACGAGTCCAGATGTCCTCCGGATGCCGCCACACTTCCTTACTCCCGATTCCCCCTGGTGGAGAGCTCAGGTCCGGGGACTTTTCCTGGCATGTGAAATTTCCTACACGAGTGACTCTAGGGAGGTCACCACCCCTGCCCGTCATTGGTGAGGCTCAGGGGTGCTGCCCAAAGCTCCCAGGGCCGGTTCCAACCGTCCAGAAATTATGGCAGCAGTGTCCCTTGAGTTAGGCCTTATTTTGCCTTGATTTTCCTCTTGGACACTAGCTGTTGCTTTCTGTTTTGTCAACTTCCACTTTTCTTCACAGAAGATCAGGGCATCCCTCACAGCCCAGGAGGCCCAGCGGAACCTGCACCGTGTGGCGGTAGCAGGAGCGAAGCAGAGAGAAAATAGCGGTCATCACCTCACGGGGTGGGCCGGGCGGTACCACCTCTTCAGATCCAAACGTTTTTCCGAAGACAGAAAAACCAACAACAAAACCCTGGCATATTAAAATATAAGTTTTATGATTCCACACTTTTTATTTGTTAATGTTTATTTGTTTCTCAGAGAGACAGACAGAGCATGAGCAGGGGAGGGACAGAGAGAGAGGGAGACACAGAATCCGAAGCAGCCCCAGGCTCTGAGCTGTCAGCACAGAGCCTGACACGGGGCTTGAACCCACGAACCGTGAGATGATGACCTGAGCCGAAGTTGGATGCTTAACTGACTGAGCCACGCGGGTGCCCCTCTGATTCCAAACTTTTAAATTGATTCTGTAATTGTGAAAAAGGGAAGCTGTATCCTGCTCTGTGTGTGTGGATGTGAGTGGACGCGCGTGTGCGTGTGCGTGTGTGTGCACCGAGCTTGCTCTCACTAATGCTATCATTTCGCAGTCAGTTCCACGGTTCGAGATCTTGCTGTTCTCCTTCTAGTAACACTCAGAAAGGGACCGCAGTTGCCGGAAGCAGGAGCCGGGCGGCCGTGTTGGGCAGGCCAGACTCGCACCCGTGGGGACGCGAGCCACAGACGGCCCAGCCAGCTCTGCCTCTCTGGCCTCGGTTATGAAGTGACTGCAGTGAAAACGTCACCCCCCGGGGAAGCTGGGACTTTCTGCGATTGTCGCCACGGAACCTTGAACCCGCACCAGAGAGGGTCTCAGCAGATGCAAACAGGTGCGTGCCAGCCCCAGGTGGCCGCAGGTGTGGGCTCGTCCTGCCCCTCAGCCTCTGGGGGGCCCTTCCCAAGAGGTGATGACCATTTTTGAGAAGAGAGTGGGCGAGGGGCTGGCACAGCCTGGGGGTGGGGGGACTCCTTCATCCTGGGGCTGAGGCTCAGCGTCTGCACTTGTCTCTCGTCCTCCGGAGCTGAGAGGGCAAAGGCACCGTGTCGGGTCACGCGGTGTCTGCGGCAGTGTGGTGCCCCCAGAGCGGCTTCCTTCTGCCCGCCGGGCACACAACTCCTCTCTCTGGGAGTCAGCTGGGACGAGGTGTGTGGGGAGCACCTCGATGCCCGAGTCTCCCTGTGTCCCTTCCTCCGCGAACCCAAAACCTCGCTACGGGAGGGCGGCATCACCAGTCTGTCCCGCTGCCCCTGAGCCCAGGGGAGGAGACACCGGGCCCCGCGGCCCCGCGGCCCCAGCGCCGGCACGAGCTGGCCGCATCTCCGTGTCCAGCAAACGCTGTTCTTCACGAGGTTCGTCTGACATGAACAAGAGCCCGTGGACCCTTATCCGGACCCCGTGCTGACAGGCTGCGCCCGGCCTCATGCTCCTCCCGCACCCCCAGTGCGGCTCCGACCCCCGACCACAGGAAGCAGGCCCCACGCGCGAGGCTGGCTGTATTGGCCCCACTCTTAGGCTAATCATTCCTGAGCATTCTTCCTGTTTCCCCTTCTAGGCCTCCTGTCTTCCCCAATTATAGTTTTTAAGATGCTTCCTGAATATTTGTTCTACTGATATCAGTTCTCTTGAGTACAAACGGAGGCTGGCTTTTCAGATGAACTATGTACCAGCCTGTACAGCATCTGAGCTACAGAGCGAAGTTAGGTGAAACTAAACAGTGTGTACCCCCTACCACAGGCCATTTGCTCAGGTTAACTGATCCACAGTTCAGTTACTTGTTGGGGACAAACGCACTAGTTTTTATTTTGATCTCTCGTGATTCCAGTAAAGGGTCTTTTATTTGAGTGGATTTCCTGCCCAAAATGGGTATGTTATGCTCCGGCCACTGACGAAGCATACTGCAGAACAGCACCTCATCCCACGGGGAAACGCTGGCCTTACGTCGCACGTGAAGTAGACTTATTACATGATGATCCCAAATGTGAACAACTTCGTAACGGTCCCAGGCTGGTAGCTTGTGGATGGTTTTAACCGTCTCTTTTAGGTTTCTCTGGATTGGGGAGTTTTCTTAGATGAAGAGAAAATTCTTTGTGTCAAGGAAGAGATAACTTTTTTTAATATTTATTTTTGAGAGAGGGGCAGAAAGAGGGAGACACAGAATCTGAAGCAGACTCCAGGCTCTGGGCTGTCAGCACAGAGCCATACTCGGGCCCCGAACCCACGACCATGAGATCATGACCTGAGCCGAAGTTGGACACTTAACCACTGAGCCCCCAGGCTCCCCGAGGAAGAGACCACTTTTACGAAACCTTTGGCATTTTAGAACGTATCAGCTCTCCTTTTCCTTGACCATCCAGGGGTGGGGTCCCTGATTCTCAGAAAGGCAGGAAGATTCCCGCTGTCTCCAGGGGTACGGGACTTCATGAGTGTCAGGGCCAGAAGGCTTGTGAACTTGGTTTTGGGAAAGACAAGAGCTTGAGAAGTGGTTTGAGGTTTGAGCTCAGGAGGCACGAGCCTGAGAAATGAGGTGATGGCTTCCAGCCCAGCCAGGGGACATTCAAACGTCTGTGACTAGACAAGTCCCCAGGGAGCCGGAGAACCGCTTCCCGGGTCCAACCGTGGGCCAGGAGCTCAGCCATCCAGACACATCTGGGGGACCGGCTGTCCCGGAGCAGTGGCCCGGCCCGTCCCTGCCGGCCGGCCCCTCCCGGCCCCTCACCGGCACCATCACCGGCTGGGTTGTGAGCTCACCACAGGTGACGGTGCTTGGGGAAGGGTGACGGCAGAGGCTAACGAGGCTGGTTGGGACAATAAGGTGATTGAAGGCTCACCGTCCGTCACATCTGCGGCTCAAGATGCCTTTAGAGAAGGAGAAGCGAACATTTCCAAGTTATCTCCTTCTATAAACCGGGCGTTCGACCCGCAGCGTTCTGTTCAATGCCTGTGGAATAGTCTCTTCACTGTGCGATGGGGGTGGGGTGAGGCCCGTAGAGCTGGAAGGAGGCAGGGCTCTGTCCCACCTGGGCCCCCACGGTCCACCCTGGGCGCCCCCATCTCGGGCCCCAACGAGACAAGGTGACTGCACCCCGCGAGCACAGCAGCGTCTCTGGGCTTCGGTTTCCGTCTGTAAAATGAGGTGAATTTTGAGGTCCTCATGGGCCCTTGCACTTGGTGATTCTTTCCTCGTTTCACTCCTACTAGAGAGACCGCTTAGTACAGTTTTTAGTGAAGTGCTGCCTTCTTTCTGGCATGGACTTCACACAGTCCTATGAGCAAAGCGAAGTTAGGTGTTCAGATGATGGAGTGTTCTAGAAAGGTCACAATGAGAACTCTGTCTCAGGGGTGCCTGGGTGGCTCAGTCAGTTAAGCATCTGGCTCTTGATTTCAGATCAGGTCATGATCCCAGGGTCGTGAATGGAGCGCCATGTTGGGTTCCACGCTGAGCGCAAAGCCTGCTTAAGATTTGCTCTCTCTCTCCTTCTGCCCATTTTCCCTGCTCTCTCTCTCTCTCTCTCTCTCTCTCTCTCTCAAACACAAAACAAACACGACAATCGACATTCTGGAGACCTGTGCCTTCTTCCGCCGAACAAGACCAAAGCGCTGGTGAAATGGGCGCCTCCCTGCAGTGCTGGGAAGGAAGTCTGTGGTCTATGGCTCATGGGGCACAGGACCTGCCCGTCTCGCCCCTTGTAACTTTCACCCACTGTCCAATCTGCAATATACACAAAGGACCTTTTCATTAGAAAAATCCTAATTTCCTCAATCTTTGACACAAGGCTTCCCAAAGGCAAGCGGAATCACACGCATCTCCATGCTGAGACGGACCTGTGATTGAAAGGAACGTATCGATCCCACAACTACCAAGTGACAAGCAATCCCGAGAGCCGCAGGGTCTGGGTCTGTGACACGGGGGCCACCCCAGCAAGGTGACAAAGCTGACGCTTCAGAACAATTCACTGAGTAAATGCCCGTTGAAGCTTTTGTTGTTCAAGTCCTGCGTTTCTGTCGTCACTCGCAGTGTGTGGAGAGAAGACTCCTGCAGGCAAAGGTGTCAAGAGTTTTTATTTTCTTATTTTTATTGTTTTATCCAACAGTAGACGTGGGAAGTTTGGTTCATGATTTTTTAAATAAGCGTTTTTAAAGGCATACAAAATATTATCACTAATTGCGGAGTATTGTTGAGAGATAGAGCCGATTTGGGCTTTCTGGATAAAGACCGCGAAGCAGAGCGTGTAGACCTCATTGTGACCCGAGCTCGCAGAGGGGCCAAGTCTGCCGGAGCCTTCAATGGTCAGAGGACTGGCCTAGGGATGGAGGGCTCCCAGGTCGTGGGGCGAGGCCGTCTGAGGGACTGCTTGGAACCCAGCTCTGGTGCCAGACACACGTCGGTTTTCACAGTATTTGGATTCTGTGACCACAGACGTTGCGGACGCTGGAGGCTCCGTAAGGCTGGATTGTGAAGCCACGTCTCCCTGAGGTGGGACAGGACCTCGTTAGGGGATGTAGGGAGCACGGCCCACCGCTGCCCAGCATGGGCGAGCGTCTGACAAACGCCGATGTTGGTGGGGACGGAGCGGAACGTGGCAGGAGCATCCCTGTCCTGGAGGCAGGTGACAGCAGAACCCTGAGCCCGGGCGGCATGCAGAAGGCTGCGCTGTTCAGACGGTGGCCGAGGGGTGAGGCACGGGGCCGGGCTTTGCTGATTGCATGGAGCTCTTGCTCGCTCTCTCTCGCTCGCTCTCTCTCTCTCTCGTAGGTCATTTGATAGCTCCTGCCAATCATTCATTCTCACCTCAAGAAGTAACTCCCATTTTCTTTCCTTGATTGCATCTGCTCCTGCCCTGGTGTTTGTGGGAAACCTGACTGAATAAAAGCCTGTCTCCGCCCGCCTCAGGTCCAGGTCTGCAAGTTGTCTCTTCCTTGGTCTGATCCAGGGACACGTGTGGCCAGGACACCCCGGACCTCACAGCGGCTTTCACCATTTTCCATTCAGTGCCCATGTTCAAGTACAGATGTGACAGATCTCTTGAGATGGATTTTTTTTTTTAACAGAGATTACCTTAGGGCAGAAACTTACAGGGTCTCAGCTTTTAAAACGCATGGCGTTCCAGGCACTTTGCGGCGTGGCACCAGGTCCCTGTTTGACAAACAGCTGAGCAGGGGACGCTCCTTGGGTTCACGGCGGGGCTGCGGGCGGGAGCTGGCTCTCTTCCCCATCGGTTTGATTGGAGGTGTGGGAAATCTAGGTACTTTTCTCCACCAGCACTAAAGTCCTGTGCAAAATGACTAATATCACATGACAAGTGGGAAAACCCAACCAGAAAATTCCAAGTGGTTTCCTAAATATTCCTCCTTTGAAAAGCAGTTGTTGACAGTGGTCAGATTTTTTTAGAATGTTCGTGCCCACCCAGCGGTGTGCACACAGAGCCCTCGCCTGTGAGACGCGTGGCCGGGAGTGTGCAGCCCTCAAGCAGGGTGAGAGCATTGTCCACACTGCGGGGAAGACACGCCAGGTCTGACAAGTGGACACAGCCGCTGCTTCTAACCCTGCAGTCCTTCCCAGCACTATCAGATCTGCTGTTTAGAAAGGCTCAGCCTTGGAGCGCCTGGGGGGCTCAGTCGGTTAAGCGTCGGCTTCGGCTCAGGTCATGATCTCACATATCGTGGGTTCGAGCCCCGCATCCGGCTCTGTGCTGGCAGCTCAGAGCCTGGAGCTGCTTCAGATTCTGTGTCTCCCTCTCTCTCTGACCCTCCCCTGCTCGCACTGTCTCTCTCCGTCTCTCAAAAATAAATAAAAGACTAAAAAAAAAGGCTCAGCCTTGGGGCGCCTGGGTGGCTCAGTTGGTCAAGTGTCCAACTTCGTCTCATGTCGTAATCTCACAGTTTGTGAGTTCAAGGCCTGTGTTGGGGGCTCTGTGCTGACAGCTCCGAGCCTGGAACCTGCTTTGGATTCTGTGTCTCCCACTCTCTGCCTCTCCCCTGCCATGCCTTGTCTTTCTCTCAAAAATAAATAAACATTAAAAAAATTTAGAAAGGCTCAACATTAAAACAGTTTTGGGAAACAGTGTTTTAAAATTCTTAAACTCCCATTGGAAATGAAGTTCATTTAAATTTTTCTTGTAGGGTGTTGGGGGGCACCTGGGTGGCTCAGTCGGTTGAGCGTCTGGCTCTTGATCTTGGGTCAGGTCAAGATCTCGCAGTCTGTGGGTTCAAGCTCCGAGGGGGCTCTATGCCGACAGTGTGGAGCCTGCTTAGGATTCTCTCTCTGCCTCTCTCTTTGTCCCTCCCCTGCTCACACTCTTGTTCTCTTCCTCCCCCTCTCAAAACAAATAAACATTTAAAAAAATAAAAATGTCTTGGGGATTTGAGTGGATTTGTATTGAAGAATGAAAGTAAAGGGAAATAACTAATCCTGGGCTCTGAAGTCCTTTTGAAATTTAATTGACCACTAGGCCAACCGCTGTGTTGGTGCAGGACCACTTAATGATGAGAAGCTCAAGCCTACATTGGGAGCGGAGGCGACGTGGCCCATCAAAAGCTACACTCCATTTCCCTGCTTCCATGGAGGTCTCTTGGGGAAAGTGCAGCGCACACAGCTCTGAGTAATTTATGGGCTCCTTAGTACTGTTACAGCGACTGAGCCCTGGCAATAATGAAAATGTTTGCTGAGAAGTTTGCTTACATTTTATTTGGCTCAGGCTGTAATTGTACCTTGTCTCCTGCCTCCAAAGCTCGGGCTCCCATGAATGAAGGCATGGGGTAAATATTCTGAAAATATTTAGTAAACAGATAACCATAAACGTCGTCGGTGTTTAAGCCAGGATAAAAATACCATCTTATAGTCAAACAAAATTAATTCGTTACATCGCATTGCTATTCCGATGAATCTCATTTGCTCCAGATGGACCCAACTGTCAAAATCTCAACTTGAGAGTTAATTTTCAGCCTTCAAGGTTACTCTCACATTAACCCAAGGTGTGCTGAAATAAAGAAGCATGATCAACGCCATGGTTCGAAGTTTGGGTCTGAGAACGAACATAACCCTGATCACCAGTGGGCTCTCCGTGGTAAGGACACGGAATCGATTCCAGATCCTCTGAGAGGATACGGCAAAAATGGGGATTCTGCAGGCTGGACAGTGATCTTCCCTCTGACGGATGCCAGATGGCCTTGGCCTTGAGTTTGGCATTCATTCTCTCTGGGCTGCAGGCTCCAGGTTGTGACTCCAAAACGTGATGAGGAAGGATGATGTTCAGGCTTTTTGAACAGGAGGACTGTTGATATAATATCAAAACTCTGCAGCTACCTTCCCTCACGGGGCTACCTTCCTTCTCCACGGACGTAAAAAAGTAATAGATGATACATGCACCTCATCGGGACTTGTGGTAAGTTTACGTGTAAGGCAGTAATCATAATGCCATCAGAAAATTCCTAGATTACTGGCAGACACGTACGAGAAATGGCATCTATTCAGTCTGTAAAATCTAAGAGCTTTGGCTTATGGAGAACTTACGGGGTAAGCACTGTGTTAATTATGTACTTGACATTATAAAGGTACACTATTAATATGCTTATTTTACAGATGAAGGGAGTGAGGCTTCGAGAGATTAGTTAGCTCACTCAAAGTCACAGAGCTGGAAGGATGTGGACATCCTGAGCCCTTGCAAATTACCCCAGACCCCGGACCCCCGCACGCCCAGACCACGTATTGGCTGCGGCCTGAGAGGATCCCAAGTCCCATCACCCCATCACTATGCTGGACTCCAACTAAGTTCCCCCTCCAGTCACCACATCCAACGACAAGACCACGCCTGTTTTATTTATTCCAAAGCATTTATTTACACGGTTCGGTGCAACAGCAGATTCTGGACATAAACAGGACATAAGACGTCAGTAGTTTATTAAGCACGTAGGGAACCCGTCATTAGCGCCCGACGTGTTTCTACCTGATTCCATACCTTGCGCAGAATGTCTCAGATGAAAAATTTTTGGAGAAACCGGCTTCAGGTGAATAAGCAAACATGACTCGAAACTTCTCATCATGGACACTTCTCTGGTATTTATCAAGGTGGTCGAGTGTAAAGAGCTTTCCGAGGAAAACAACAGCCGAGTCTTCCCACGTGCCCTGACTCCCAACCAGACACTTCCCGTGGATTCTAAGTTATGGCCACGTTGTCCTCCCACAACTAGTGAGGACACTCAGGGTTACATGACTGAGCACGTCTGATTCGGTTTTAAGTGTCCTGTTAGGACAGAGGCTTTTGCCCTGCTGTACGCAGCACACAGAGAAAAGACGCTCCCCTTGAACTTGCCAAGAGAAACCACCTCCCCCGATAACGTTTGTGTCATAACCCGAGCTCGGTTCCCTTCACGCCCATCAAAGCCGGGAAGCAGGTTTGTACTTGATCGATCCCACCTGTGATCCAACGGGACCGTTTTTTGCTACAGGACTAAGTGTGTGCCAGTGGGGGAGGGGCCACAGCACAAATAAAAGTACACCAAATGCACATATTTGATCTCATTGTTATTCAGGGCCGACCCTTCGATCGGTCAACGCCTTCCCAACGTTGCATCCTACACCTCCGTGTAATACGGTTTTCTAGACCGAAAAGTCCATCCATGCACACATCATCCTCCCAATGAATGATGTGAAATCGTTCCAAATTGGAATATTTTAAGGCACTTATATAAGTCTTGTTACGGAAGGTATATGCATATGGGTGTTGTTTAACAGAAATGGTCACTCCTAATTATTTTTGCAACCACATCCTTTATTTATTAAATCGAATCTTTACTTCAAAGGGGCCACAGAGACACATTCTCCCTGTGGGAATCCACGTACTCTGGAAATGGTTTTATGTGATCTAATATCCGATGCCAAGCATTCCCCTTTTCCCAAGTTCGATTTCCTATTTGAAATCTGACCAACAAATATGTACTGACACTTCATATAATTTAATGCACTACAGAAATTTTCCTATGTTTTCAAGGAACAGGAATGCTGTCCCAGTGGTACTCAGACTGAAGAGTAAATGCTTGGGGAAAGTGTCTTGGAACGTGTGAGTACTTGGTGTATACGTAGAAAGTTCTAAGAGAAGAACACACATGCTGACTTCACTGAAATCACAGCAGCGACGCCCTCACTCCCCTGGGTTGTTTCTAGGGACAGAAAAAGAGTGAAACATACTTTTAAAACTTTTGAATAACTCCATATTTCACTTGCAGATTTTACTAATAAAATTCATAAATCCTTTAACTTTTGACCAAAATAATATATTCTCAACATTGTTTTACATATATTATTATACATATATACATACACACACATATATTTTTTCGAAGTGTAATACTTAATTTGCGGCTCATTACATCATGTTGAACAAAAATAGAAAACAGTAATTTTTTCCAAAGGGGAAGGTCCTCCAAAGGTTGTGATCGACTCCAAGGAATGTTGGAAGGCGCTGCCGTGTACATGGATACGTTACGTGGGTCCTGAGACCACCAGGCTCCCATCAACAAGTCAGTGAGCACGACAAATACGGAGTTCTGCTCACGGTGGAAGGTGCTGCCCACGGTAGAGACCATCAGTAAACACATATTACAAAGTGCCAGGTGACTTGTGTTCTGGAAGACAGAGCAGAAGGTGGTAAAGAGAGTCAGCTACGCGGAATTTCCTCAAAGCTTTCAAGGAAAGGAGGATGTCAGGGGAAGGTCAGCAAGGCAGAGTCATGGCCCCAAGGTGCCAAGACACCAAGTTCGCAGACGTGGCAGGAGCAGAGAGGGGCAGGGTTAGAAGAGAGGGGGAAGAGGTCCCTGTAGGCCACCGAGTACCCCGTGGCTTTTCTCCCCCGAATGAAGGAGGGAGCCAAGTGGAGATCTGAAAATAGTCAATGCTGGAAGAACTTAAGGTCACAGTCTTGCCTGTAGGGGTTGAACTGTGTCCCTCAAAAAGATACGAGGAAGTTCCCCCCCGCCCCCAGTAGCTATAAATAGGACCCTACCTGGAAATAGGATCTTTGCAGATGTGATCAGGGTGAGGTGACCTCAGTCCCGTGTGGCCAACGGCCTTACAAGACCTCATGTGGAGACAAGACAGAGGTTGGGTGCTGGGTCTTCACCCAAGGACGGAGGCAGGAAGGAGCACGCCCCCCTCTCTCCGCCATCCTGATGCAGACCTCTGGCCTCTAGACCTGTCCGTCTCTTGTTCTAGGCCCCCCAGATGGCAGTGTATTGTCACGGTGGGTCTGATCCGAGAGGGTGGGGGAGGGGCGGGACCCTGGGTCGCAGGGACGTTGGACAGCTAGCAGGCAGCCGCCAGGGCTCATGTGCTGCCTGCGCTTGGAAAGTTCAGGGAAGGTCAGGCAGTGGGGTGTTTTCTCTGGCCGCCCTTGGCTGTGGGCGGAGCTGCCGGAGGGTGGAGAACCAGCGGGTGTGTCACAGGTGAGTGCGGACGGGGTGCAAGGCGGTGTGGTATGTGCGAGGGCGTGATTGTCCCGTGTTGACTGCAGTTTTCTGGGTGGGTGTGGACGCCATGGCCTGACCCAGGGCTGAAGACGTGGGGGGAGCAGTGAACGCTGAGTCCCATCGAGTTATTTTTCATTTTCCAGTTCCTGGCAGAGTACCTCACATCATTTTTGCCCAATAACTCTGAAATTGAAATAATAACAGCCCCAAAGCTGTATTTCTTACAAAACTAGAGCTCTGGGTTTAAACACTGTAGAGGAATGTACTTTTCTAGGCCAGGAAAAAGCCTGCGCCAGCATCTAGCCAGACACGGGCATGTGTTTAGATGAGGAAATACTAAGTGTGAGCACACGGCCCGTAATCGTGCAGCTGTTGGATCACAGAGGCAGACGTAGAAGTCAGGGGGCTGCTCGCTGGCTCGTGTCGGGACGTGTCCGTCACCTGCCGGACCTCCGCGCCCCTCACTCACGCGTGATAGAAACACACGCATCTCTGTCTGAAATGCGGCTCCTTTAAAACCTCTTGTTTGGATGGTTTGCTTCCCAGAGCACATTAAAATTCTTTTTAATGTTTTTATTTATTTTTGAGAGAGAGAGAGAGACGATTACGCTGATTGGAGCTAACTGCACGATTACGGGCCGTGTGCTCACACTTAGTATTTCCTCATCTAAACACATGCGCGTGTCTGGCTAGATGCTGGCGCAGGCTTTGAGCAGGGGAGGGTCAGAGAGAGAAGGAGACACAGAATCCGAAGCAGGCTCTGGGCTCTGATCTAGCTGTCAGCACAGAACCTGACGCGGGGCTCGAACCCGCGAACCGCGAGATCTGACCTGAGCCAAAGCCCGATGCGCAACCCGCTGAGCCACCCAGGCGCCCCCAGAACACATTTTAAAAACCAAATAATATTAGAATAAAAAGGAACCGTATTGCTACATCTTTATTCTATTTAAACTATTTGCTTTTCCCACTAAATTACATCTTTATCAAGAAGGGGGAAAACAGCCATCATTTCTGTGTCTTCTGGTGGTGACACAGAGTAGCCAGGAGGTGCTGGAAGCAGGGCGGGCGGTGAAAAGGCTGTATCTCACGCAGTCATCTGCATTAAAATGTATGCCGGATGCCTGGTGATAATTTACGGACAATGCGTTCCCTTGCATTCCCTTGGCTGTCACGCACTGGAAGAAAAACATTCGTCGGATGTGGGGAAATCGGCCCCGCTGGCCATTGCGCATGCGTGGTTGTGTGTTTCCGTAGGCCACTGTGGAGCCGGCCGGAATTCCCAGCGAGGCCGAACACCTTGATTGCCAGCAGTTCACTGTTCTCCTGGGAAGTTTTCCTATTTGGAGAATGTTAATGTAAACTGAGCACTGCTGGTTGCCCCCAGTTGGCATCTCTCAGCTCCAGACTCCATGGTCCCCAGACTGGAGAGGTGGGACCTCATTTCTGGTCCAGCGATGATGGAGGCCACACTGAATCAGGACCCTAGTGCCTGGCCTCCCAGACCGCTCCCGCGGCGCTCTGCTTACGCCTAATTGTGCTTTACCCCCCGGGTCTCCGAACAGGGGACACCTGCTATTTCGTTGGCCCCCAAACGTCTCTCCTTGCTGGATGGTT
>PJEM01011577.1:0-54443 GCA_004023845.1 Helogale parvula | reverse complement strand
GCAATGCATTCAGTTTCTCTGGACCCTCGCTGGCGTCTGGTATTATTGCTATTTTTTAATAGCTATTCTATATGCGTGCAGTGATACCTCGTTGTGGCGCTGATTTTCGTTTCCCTAACGGCTACGGAGGGCAGACGCTTTTTCACGTGTTTATTTGCCCGCTGCATATCCTTTTGGGCAAAGTGCCTGTTTGTGTCTTTGGTCCATTTTATAATTGGACGGTTGGCTGTTTTCCTTCTCAGTCTTGAGAGTTCTTTCTGTGTTCTAGATACTAGTCCTGCGACTAGTCCACGTTTGTGAAAACCTGTGGTCCGCAAATACTGTCTCCCATCTCTACCTTGTACTTGCGTCTTCTTAAAAGGGTCCTTCACAAAGAAAACATTTTCTTTTTTTTATGTTTATTTATTAATGAGACAGAGAGAAACAGAGCATGAGCAGGGCAGGGGCAGAGAGAGAGGGAGACACAGAATCCGAAGCAGGCTCCAGGCTCGGAGCTGTCAGCACAGAGCCTGACACGGGGCTCGAACTCACAGACCTCGGGATCATGACTTGAGCTGAAGTCAGACGCTTAACCTACTGAGCCACCCAGGTGCCCCTTTTTAATTTTTAAGAAAAAATTTTCATCAGTATTTGCTGTTTTCTGCATATGAATCCAATACATCCTTTGTTAGATTTACATCAGAGCGATTGCACCTGGTATTGGATTTTTAATGTTGCTGCCCGAGCACTCATTGCCAGTGTATACAATGAAATTGATTTTTTCCATTCATCGTGTATCCTGTGACCTTGCTGAACCCACTTATTACTTCTAGGAAGGTACCGTTGTTTTGATAAACGCTTACGATTTTCTATGTAGACAGTCACGCCAACCCCAAATAGCAAGTGACAGGTTTATTTCTTCCTTTCCAATCTGCATGTCTTTGATTTCCTTTTTCGCCTCCTTGCTCTGGCTGGAACTTCCAGCATGATGTTGAATAAAGATGGTGAGGGGACATCTTTGCCTCGCTCTCAGTCTTGGGGGAAAGGCTGCCAGTCTTCAACCATTACGTACAAAGTTAGCTAGAGGGGTTTTGTAGATCCTGCCTGTCAAGTTGAGAAAGTTTTCCTCCGGACTCATTTTTTTCTGTGAGTTTGATCATGAATGGCGGTTGATTTTTTTGAGATATAATTCACATACTATCAAATTCTCTTTTTTCACTGTATACTTATTTATTTTGAGAGAGAGAGACAAAGAGAGAGAGACTGGATCCCAAGCAGGCTCTGCACTGTCAGTGTAAAGCCCGACTCGGAGCTCGAACTTATGATCATGAGATCATGATTTGAGCTGAAGAAATCAAGAGTCAGACACTTAACCGACTAGGCCACCCAGGTGCTCCTATAAAATTCTCTTTAAAAAAGAAGGCAATTTGGGGCACCTGGGTGACTCAGTCAGGTGAGCATCTGACTTGATTTCAGCTCAGGTTATGGTCCCAGGGTTGCAGGGTTGAGCCCCAAGTCAGGCTCTACTCTGCACGGAGCCTGCTTGGGATTCTCTCTCTCTCTCTCTCTCTCTCTCTCTCTCTCTCTCTCTCCCCCCCAACTTCTCTGTGCTCTCATGTGCTCTCTTCCTCTCTAAAATAAAAGAGAGCAATAGAGAGAGAAAATCCTTAAAAAAATAAAAAGAAATAAAAAGAATACATTGTAGTGGTTTTCAGTATAGTTACAAGGTTCTACAACCATCAACACTAACCCCAAATTTTCGTTGCCCCAAAGAGGAACCGCGTTCCAACCAGTGTCATTCCCCTTTCCCGTCCTCTCCCCAGATTCTGGCAAACGCTACTCAAATACTTCCCATCCCTATGCCTCTGCCTGTCGTGGACCCGTCATAGAAGTAACGTCATACACACATGGTCTTTGTATCTAACTTCTGTCACTCAGCGTAACGCTTTCAAGGTTCACCCACGTTGTGGCCCGTATAAGGTTTCTTTCCTTTTTATGGCCAATCAATATTCCATTGTACAATGATACCACGTGTTTATCCATTCATCCATGGGTGGACGTGTGGCTTGGTTATGTCCTAAAAAATGTTATAAATTTGCTTCTACAAATATTAATTTCCATGTGTTTGTGTAGACATATGTCTTCAATTATCTTGGGCATCTGCCTGAGAATGGCATTTCTGGGTTATATGAAAATTCTACATTTAACTTTTTGAGGCGCTGAACTGCCCAATGGGCAGTAGCTGCACCACTTGACATTCCCGCCAGCAACGGCTGATGGCTCCAATGTTTCCACATCTTCAAGAGCGTTTGTTATCATCCATCTGCTAAATTACAGTAATACTAGAAGGTGTAAAGTGATAGCTCTTTGTGGCTTCCATTTGCATTTCCCCAAAGACTAATGATGTTTAACATCTTTTCATGTGTTTATGGGCCATCTGTATATTGTCTTTGTAGAAATATCTACTCAAGTATTTGTTCATTTAAGAAATTGGGTTGTCTTTCTACCATTGAGTTACAGGAGTTTTTTTAAATACATTCTGGACATTAGACCCTTATCAGATATATGATTTGGAAATATTTTCTCCCATTCTGTGGGTTATCTTTTCACTTTCCTTTTTTTTAATTAACGTTTATTTTTATTTTAGAGAGAGAGAACAAGGGAGGGGCAGAGAGAGAGGAAGCCAGAGGATTCAAAGCCGGCTGACAGCAGACAAGACAATGTAGGACTCAAACTCATGAACCATGAGATCATGCCCTGAGCTAGAAGTCGGATGCTTAGCTAACTGAGCCACCCAGGCGCCCCTTCACCTTCTGCCTAGCATCTCTTGAAACACAAAAGTTTTTAATTTTGGTAAAATCCTATTTGTTTTTTCTTCTGTTGCTTGTACTTTGTGTCATATGTAAGACACCACTCCCCAGTCCAAGGTTCCAAAGGTTTAGTACTAGCGTTTCCTCTAAGAGTTTTATAGTTTCAACTCTTATATTTAGGTCTTTGACCCATTTTGAGTTAATTTTTGTATAAGGTGTGAGGGAGGAGATGTAGCTTAATTCTTTGCTATGGGCAGCCAGTGGTCTTGGGAAAGACTATTCTTTCTTGGCCCTCTTTTTGAAAATGAGCTGCCTGTAAATGTTAGGGCCTGTTTCTGGACGGAACTGGACTCATTCTTGTTTGCTCTACCTTCGTAGATAGGGTTTGAAATGGAAGGCTCTGTTGGTAGGCGCGTATGTGTTTGTATTCGTTGTCTCACTGGATTGACCTCTTTATCTTTACAAAATGTCCCTCTTTTCTTTATTACCAATTTTTGTGTTAAAGTCTATATTGTTTGATATTGGCATAGCCAATCCAGTTCTCTTTTGGCTACTTTAAAAACATGTTTATTTATTTTTGAGAGAGAGAGAGAGAGAGAGCGAGCGAGCAGGGCAGGGGCAGAGAGAGGGGGACAGAAGATCCAAAGCAAGTTCTTTGCTGACAGCAGTGAGTGTGATGCGAGGCTTGAATCCACAAACTGTGAGATCATGACCTGAGCCGAAGTCAGACACCCAACCGACGGAGCCCCCCAGGTGCCCCTCTTTTGGTTACTTTCATATCGTTTTCCGTTCACGTACTTTCAACTTATTTGTGTCTTTGAATCTAAAGTGCGTCTTTTGCAGACAGCATTGCGTTGATTCATTTTAAAAACTCCCTTTTGTGGGGCGCCTGGGGGGCTCAGTCGGTTAAGCGTCCAACTTCAGCTCAGGTCATGATCTTGCTGTTCGTGGGTTCGAGCCCCGCGTCGGGCTCTGTGCTGACCGCTCGGAGCCTGAAGCTGCTTCAGGTTCTGTGTCTCCCTCTCTCTCAGCCCCTCCCTTGCTTGCACTCTGTCTCTGTCTCTCTCTCAAAAATAAATAAACATTAAAAAAATCAAAAGTTTAAAAACTCCATTTTCTAATCTTGGCCTTTCAACTGCAGTGTTTTATTTGTTTATGTTTAATATCTTGTTGACAAGGTGACATTTACATCTGCTGTTTTGTTGTTTGCTGTATGTTCTATTTTTTGTTTCTTTCTTCCTCCTTTACTGCCTTCTTTCACATGAAGCGGATATTTTGTAGTATACCATTTTTAATTTTCTCGTGTCTTTTACATATTTTTTGAGAACGCTATTATTTTTCATAGAGCAGGTCTACTGGTGATGAATGGTCTGCAGTTTTTATTTACTTGGGAATGTCTTAATTTTTCCTTCATTTTTGAAAGCTGGTTTTGCTGAATATAGAATTCTTGGTTGATAGTCTTTTCTTTCAGCGTCTTGAATCCACCCTCCCACCGCCTTCTGGCCGCCTCGGTTTCTGGTGAGAAGCCAGATGTTCATTTTATTGATGACACTTCATACTTAATCACTTGCTTCTCTCTTGCTGCTTTCGAGACTCTCTCTTTGTCTTTGACTTTGGGGAGTTTGATTATTGTCTAAAAGTTTTCTATCTTCTTAGGCTGTATCTTTCCTGGTTCTCTGGCCTGAGAGAGAGGAGGCTTTTGCGGGGAACGTTTCTGTCTGCACCCTTGGCGTTTTCCAGGTCGCCAGTTTCTCCAGCTCTGGGACACATGACGCAAATATCTCGGGGACTCACTGCTGGGTTGGTCCTTGCGTCCTGACCCACCTACCCATCTGCCTTCTTCTCTCTGCTTTGGAAAGTCTCTCTCTGTCTCTCTGTCTCTTTTCTTTGTTCGTTTTCTTTTCTGTTGTGCTTTGCTGAAAGAGCTCCATCTTCCTGGACATGGAAGTTGACTTGATTGCCTTTTAAAAGGTATTTTTTGGGGCGCCTGGATGGCTCAGTCGGTTAAGCCCCCAACTTCGGCTCAGATCAGATCTCACGTTCGTGGGTTCGAGCCCCGCATCGGGCTCTGTGCTGACAGCTAGCTCAGAGCCTGGAGCCTGCTTCCAGTTCTGTGTCTCCTCTCTCTGCCCCTCCCCCTCTCATGCTCTGTTTCTCTCTGTATCAAAGATAAATAAAACATTAAAAAAATAAAAGGTATTTTTCATAGCCACTGCATCCTGCGACATTTTTGCCTTCCTGACCCCTTCCCAATGTCTGTTCTTTTTACAAATGTTATTCCTACTTTATCCTCATTGAGGATCTTAAACATACTTCCTTCAGGGTCTTTTTTCTCCAAGCCTGTTCTATCACTTTAATTTCATTTAGAGTTAATTCATAAAACTTTTGGTGGCCAATATTCTTAGCATTCAATGTCTTCGTAAGCTTTAATTTTGAGTTCTAGGCTCATTTTTGGGTAAAAGGCTGTCTTTTGCATTGTGTGTGTGTGTGTGTTATTCTCTGTGTCCTCAACCCTCCTCCCTCCGACTCCCGGGAGCCCCCTTGCTGCCCGGTTCAGCAGTTTGGGGTTGCTCCCACAATGCCTGGCCTCCAGTACAGAACATGGTTTATACTGGTGGTGCCTCACCCTTCCTGGCCTTCTAGAGCCTACTTGTCAAAACCAGGGGTCATGAGATTCACGGTGCTGTGTGTCCTTCCTGGTCCCAGGGCTCTGCCTTCACAGAAGTTGTGGCCCCATGAAATGGTTAAAGTGGATTTTCCAGACTCCTTTCTGACATACAGGTGACCCCTCGTCCCCTAGCTCCAAAGAGAAAGCCTGGTTCCGTTGCCAGCCTTATGGCCCCGTTATGTCCGGGGACCTAGGGCCCAGCAGCCCCGTGGACTTATCAACACGCAGCAGTTTGTGTTTCTGGATCTCAGCGGAGCTGGTCTTGTTTCTGGGCCCGGCCAGATCCTCTCCATACTTTCTTTGGACAGTTTATCGTTTTTCTGCGT
Organism: Helogale parvula; assembly: GCA_004023845.1. Lineage (NCBI taxonomy): Eukaryota > Metazoa > Chordata > Mammalia > Carnivora > Herpestidae > Helogale > Helogale parvula. The sequence continues at coordinate 48,660 of PJEM01011577.1, read as the reverse complement.
CTGTAGCAGGGAGGGCTTCTCAGAGTGTGAGCGTGACCCAGAGATTGTCTGGGTCAGAAGCCAAATGCTCTGCCCCTGCTTTTCTTATTTTTAAAGTTCTTTTAATTTTATGTCACTGTTTTTATGTGATGCTATTTTATATCCTACTTGAAATGATGTGAAATACAAATAAATTACATGTTTCATCAAATTCATGTTTTATCATTTCGGAAGTCAAGGTGTGCCTAATATCCAGTACCCCTGGGAATGTAAGACTTACAGTGTACGATTCAGTACCTGAAACCCTAGCAGACACTTCCTCCGGTGTACCATGTTCAGCGATATTGGACGGGGTGGGGGTTCCACATCCCCTGAGGACAGAGAGACTCAGAGGAGCAGACGGGGATTCCTGCGTGTGTTTGGAAGACGTGGGAAGGGTAAAGCGCTCCAGGCCAAGTTCTGCCTTTGGAGTCATTGACTTTAGTCAAGATGAGTGCAGCTCGTGTCCCCATCTCCTTTGGGAGATCTCGTGAAGGCAGTTTCAAGAACCACCATCTCCTTTCTTTCCTCTCTTGCCTTGTGTCCTAGAAATTGTCAGCTGGTCACACAAAGTACAGCCTTTGGCATACTGAGGTTCACACAGCTGCGGGCACAGCTGGACTCCCCTCTTCAACTAATGACACACTCATGCTCCAAGTCCCACTGAAAACAGGTGAAAGCTGGGCGGGTGTGGGAAAGCTGATCCTGTCCCAGGACGGCCTGAGGAGGGCAGTCTCCCGGACTTTCAACGTAACACATGTTCATTGTAGCAAATGGAAAGACTGGCACGCTGGATGTCTTCTCTCGCCAGCTGTGCCCCAGCCTGGAATGTCCACTCCAAAGCAGCACAGCAAGGTCACGCAGGGAAAAGCATCCAGACCCAGAGTTTTTGAAATGGCTCATACTCTTTGGCCCAGTAATTTCACTCCTTGGCGATTACCCTGGAGAACTTGTCAGGAGAAGGGCTGTGCTGTATATACAAGTATGGTTTATAAAATTTCCACCAGGAAATAAGAGATCTATCAAGAGGGGAGGGTTTAATAAATTGTGGCGTGCGATTCGTTGAAAGTCATGCTTCTGAAATATCTTTAATAGGAAAATGCTCAAACCTCACAGTTAGAAAATAGTTCAGAAGGTACACAAAGTAATATTTTGTAATTTCCTTGGAAAAATCAAGGGAAAAAATGACAGGGTGGGGCTACAGAAATTTTACTATTTGTTCTCTTCAGGTCAAGGGACTCTGAGTGATACCAAGTGTTTTTTTTAGACTCCTCTGACATCAAAAGTTGCTACAATGAATATGTGTTTCATTGAATTTGTATCGGTAAGAGTTGCCATGGGAAGGCAGCTGAGCGGCCACCTTGCTGTGGAGAGCTGCGTGCGCTGACGACCCCCGCTGGCAAACCTGGAATGACCCCAGCCATTTGAAAGGCACCAGTGGCCATTTTATTGTGAGTCATAATAGTTCCAGGCACCGCCAGGGACCAACGGCCCCCACTCTCCGATCTGGACTGTCTCAAACTGTAACGCCTCACCATGGATTCCAGCGTCCCCCGCCCCACCGAAGTGAACAGCCAATTGAATCCTGCCACTGTCCAAAGATGCCCCTACTTGGCTATCTGCCCACCTGAGCTCAAACCCGGAACTCTTGCACCCATAAAACACCTTGCCCTCCTGTACCGGGCGCGACTTCCCTGACTCCCCACTCCAGAGTCACGGAACCTCGCCCGAGAATTGCAGACTCCAATAAAGGCCTTCTTGTCTCCATAACTTGGTCTCTCTTTTTCCTCTCGCCTCTGCCACCATCTATCAAACCTTACAGTATCCAAGTTGCAATATGAAAAGTAAGCATCATCAAAAATATATAATTACTGGGGCCCCTGGGTGGCTCAGTCAGTTAAGCGTCGGACTTTGGCTCAGGTCATGATCTCACGGTTGGTGGGTTCGATACCAGCATCGGGCTCTGTGCTGACAGCTCAGAGCCTGGAGCCTGCTTCGGATTCTGTGTCTCCCTCTCCCTCTCTCTCTCTTTGCCCCTCCCCTGCTCATGTTCTGTGTCTCTCAAAAATAAATAAATATTAAAAATTTAAAAAAATATATAATTATAACATAAACAAAAAGACCGTAGCTCGCAGCCTTAGAAGAATTCCAAAACCAGAAAGGCCTCTATCCCAATAATAAAAGAAGAGCAACCCCGGAGGTCGCTGATTGGCTGCTGCAAAAGGTCGCCGAGAGGTAGCCCTGGGAGGCGGGGCTGTGCGCGCCATTTCCGGGGCGGGGCTTCGGCCGCCGCCGCGCGAACTGGAGCGGGCGGTCTCCATGGCAACCAGCAGGTCCCGCGCGCAAGGCCCGCCCGCCGCCGCCTCCGCCGCCCCGCCCGCCCCGCCCGCAGCCCGGCAGCCCGCGACCCTCCCTCCTTCCGCTGCGACCCCGGCCCCGGCCCCGGCCCCGGCCCCCGCTCGTGCTCCCGCCCGAGGCCGCCCGCGCCCGCCTCCCGCCGCCGCCCCGGCCTGACCTGACCGGGAAGCAGTTCCGCGGGCCGCCGCCGCCGCCGTGACTCATCGGCCCGCCCGCGTCCCCCGATCGGGCCATCTTGGTCGCGGCCGGCGCGGCAGACGGAGCCGCGGAGGAAGCCGGGGAGACCCAGGTACGCGCCCGCCGCCGGTCCCAGGCCCCCCGCGCCGCCGCAGGTGCAGCCGCCCTTTGTTCTGCCCGCGGTGGGCGCCGGGCCCCGCGCGGGGAGGGGGCTTCGGGCCCGGGCGCCCCCTCCCCCACGCCGCGCCCTTTCCTTCTGCCCCTGTCTACGCAGTCCCAGACGTTTTCTAAAGCATCTTTTCCTCCCTCAGGGCCCAGAACAGTGCAGCCCCCTGTGCAGCCCGCGCTGGCCGTGCGAGGTCCGCGATAAAGGAGCCGCCTCCGGAATCGGCGTCCGCGGGGCCCGCACCACCTGCCCGCCCCGGCTGTGCGGCTGTGCTCATTCTCGCGGCGCCGACTACCCAGCCGTCTTCTTGCTCCGTCTTCCCTGTCACTCTGCGTGTCGCACCCCGCGCTCGCCCCGGTTCCTGCCTGGGCCTACCCCATTTTAGCACCGCAGGTGCTCAGGTGCTCGGTTACGCACACCTCCCTTCCCCCAGCCTACCAGTCTCAGCCTTTGGCGGCCCTCTGACCAACATGGTGCAACCCCAGACATCAAAAGCTGAAACCCCAGCCCCTGCCGCGTCCACCAATGCCCAGATGGATGACGTCATCGACACCCTGACCTCCTTGCGCCTCACCAACTCGGCGCTGAGGCGGGAGGCCTCCACCCTGCGGGCAGAGAAGGCCAACCTCACCAACATGCTGGAGAGCGTGATGGCGGAGCTGACCTTGTTACGCACCAGGGCCCGGATCCCGGGGGCCCTGCAGATCACCCCGCCCATCTCTGCAATTACCTCCAACGGGACCCGACCCATGACCACGCCTCCGACCTCTCTGCCGGAACCCTTTTCTGGAGACCCCGGCCAGCTGGCAGGGTTCTTGATGCAGATGGACAGGTTCATGATCTTCCAGGCGTCCCGCTTCCCGGGCGAGGCTGAACGAGTGGCCTTCCTTGTGTCCCGGCTGACCGGGGAGGCCGAGAAGTGGGCGATCCCGCACATGCAGCCCGACAGCCCCTTGCGAAACAACTATCAGGGATTCCTGGCAGAGTTGCGGAGAACCTACAAGTCTCCACTCCGGCACGCGCGGCGCGCCCAGATCCGGAAGACTTCCGCCTCGAACCGGGCTGTGCGGGAGCGGCAGATGCTGTGCCGCCAGCTGGCTGCCACAGGCACAGGGCCCTGCCCCGTGCACCCAGCCTCCAATGGGACCAGCCCAGCTCCGGCTCTGCCCACCCGAGCCCGGAACCTTTAAGAATCGGCCACCACCCTGGTCGCGTCTGCAGCCACGCAGACCCTTCGCTCCGTAGAAGAGACGTCCATACCACAGCATCGCGCTGGTTCGAAGACATTCCTTCCTGCCTCTCCAGACCTGTTCCAGAAGGAGATCTTCCTCGATCACTGTTGGGCACCCTGTCCCCCACCTGGCTTTCTAGTAATCGGCTAGCTTTGTACCTACAGCGCATGCGTCCGCCCTCTTGCTTGCAGCCCCCACCCCCGCTCTTCTAGTGACCACGGTCCTGCTACCTGGTCACAGCGACTCCACAGCCTGCTGCGGACCATTGGGGCTGACCTCCCAGCTTCCCTAGGTTCCCCGCCGCTCCCCCTCCACCCTCTGCAGGCACCCACGGCAGCCCCTCGCCTCTTGCCCCGTTGTGGGTGATGAGCTCACGGATGCCCATGGACAGCCGCTTTGGCCAGGCTGTTGGCTGGTTTTGGGTCCCTGGTGAGGGGAGTCTGGCTTCCCACCCATAGCAATCGCCAGCCCCACCACGGCCCAGGGTAGCAGGTGGGGGCCTCCACCCCAGGGTCATGGCCAAGTGCTCACTGCTGGGGGGCAGGCTTCAATCTGCGCACGATCACGTAATCACTAGGCCCCACTGTCCCCTTGGGGAAAGACGGCTAGTGCGGCTAAAGGGAGAAGCCCCCAGAGGACGCAGTTCCCACAATGCCTGGTGCGAGTGCTCCATGTTCCGGCAGCGCTGGGAATCCTGGGAACCTGGCACTCACCTGCTACAGAAGGCCATTGTGACTGTGGCTCACTGAGCAGCTCCATCCAGCCACCGCAGATGCAGTCATGTAGGCAGGCTGAGGGGGCGGGGAGGGGGTGCCAGGGGCTCGCTTTGCTGCCCTGGGCTCGCTCCGGTGGGACCCCCACCAGCTCCTAGTGTGCACCCCCCCGCCTCTGTCCCATGTCAGTTGGTGGTGGGCCTGTCTAGCTGGAGACCCGTTCCCATCTCCATGCAGGTGACATGTGACCTTCACCTCAGCCCCTTCGGCCACCCACACCACCTGTAGGTCTCCAGAGCCTCTGTGTGGCGTGCCCTCCCCGTGCCCGGGCTGTGTGTCGGGTGTCCAGCATGGGTCTAAGGGAACGTGGGCTCGTAGGGATGCGACCTTAAGCACTTAAGGTGCCAGGGCCTCGGTGCCATCTATAAAGGGAAAGAGCCGCGGTCACCTTGGTCCTAATGCGGGGACGGTACAGCGCTGGCTCTCGGGTCCTAATTCTGAGGGACAAAACGATACCTCTTATGGTGGACAGCCTTTTGCTTCCTCACCGGGGACGCCCAGAAATCACTTTCTCAGTGAGACTTGGCCAAGCCCTTTGGGCCACGATGCTCCCGCCATGTTTAATGCCAAACGAACCGCATCTAAGTGACCACCCAGACCGCAGGGGGAAGACGGGGTGCCTTGCCCTGGGTCTGTCTGCCCTGCTGTGACCCCAGAAGGATAGCCTCTGTGCCCGCCCGAAGGCCTGGGTCTCGGGGTACCCAGAGGTTGGGTCCTGGGGTCCATCCTTTCTTCCTAAGAGTTTCGATGAGGCTGGGGAAGGTGACTGCGTCCTTGAAGCGGCCACGGCCTTGCAAGGTCAGGGACACTCAGTGGCTGCCGGGGTGCGTGGACCGCTGCCACCCACTCGTCGTGAACTCTCGTTAGCCCAATTGCCCTGCTGACCAACTGCCTGAATCCAGGCTCAGGCCCCCTGGAGTCCAGCCGACGCTGTTCGGGGGGGGCCACGGTGCTCCTTAAGCATGAATGGGGGGAGGACAGGGTGGGGCCACCGTCCGGGGGGGCGCTTGTGGGGGCGTGCAGATTACTTTCTCCTGTGCTCAGTGCTCTACTGTCTGCCTGCTAGGTGGGGGTGCCGACGACCAGACGAGGGGGGACGGGCGCCCCAGGGGGAGGGCGGCCTGTGTGGGGGGAGCAGACACCTCCAAGGGTTCCCTGTGGCAGGACATCTGGCTGAGCCCGGGCCTGCCCATGTGTCGCGCGGAAGTGTGCGGCACTGGCAGTGCCCGAGGCGGGGCAGGCAGGCTGGCCCAGGGGGCTGCCGTGCCCGGTGCAGGCGGCTGCTCCAGCTTCCTTGGGTTCGGTGAGCTGTGTTTCACCCTTTGGTGCTTGACGTTTGTGGGCCAGGGACGGGCGCTCGCGTCGCACATCCTCGACCTTGACCTCTCCCTGCAACTTTGGAAATGAGTGGCTGAGCGGCTCGGTGGGGGCCCTGTGGCTCTAGTGGAGGAGGATGAGACTCGAGCTCTGAGCTCTGTGCAGCCGACAGCCAGACGCAGGAGGGACGGTCAAGGGGAAGAAGCGGGGGAAGGGAGCTCCTTTGTACCTACTACAGGGTCACACTGTCTCTAAGAGAACAGGTATCGGTCTAAAAGGGACAGGCAGTTAGTGGTGGTACACAGTGCATGGAGGGAAGGCTTTATGTTTTCACGGTGTTGACATTATTTGAACTTGTGACTTTTCTGGTCTCCAAGATACCCCAGGTAAGTAAACCTCCTGGCGTAACGGCGTCATTTGAGGTGGAATTTAGAGTGAAGGGTGAGTCCCTGGCTGAACGCATAGCATGACCTTGGGATTAGATTCGTGGTCTAAAGCCTTTTGGTGACTTCCAGGGAAAAGCAAAGACCTGTTTCTCGGGTCCCAGGTGAGTATATGGTGAGTTAGTAATGACAGGGCTGCAGAAAGCCCGAGGAGGTGCTGGTAAGACGTTCCTGGTGCACAGGCCCCTGCCGTCAAGGGGGGCTGGCCGCTCTCTGGGTGACTGGGGTCCTGGCAGTTTGGCCCATGGGACAGAGAAATCGTAACAAAGTTGGGCACTCACTCAGGCCACCTTAAGGGGGCAAGCCCCAGAGTGTGTAGAAGGACACCCCCTGGGGCCACCGCCAGCAGTGGGGTTGGCGTGGGAGGGAAAAGGTCCCCGGGCCCCGGAGCGTCAGGTGGGGGCTCCGTGCTGAGGTCAAGACGACTGTGGAAGGAAGTGCAGAGCACCTCATCCGGCCAAGGGCGACAGTTCGCGAGCAGAGGGAGGGGATTGGGCATAGGACAGGACAGGAGAGAGCCAAGACTCTCGACCCTTGACCCTAGGGATCCTAATGTGGCGGGGGGCGGGGAGCGGATGGTGGATGGCGCAGTGCGGACGCAGGGGAGGGGATGAGGGACCCATCACGGACTCCTTTCCGTGGACAAGTGCATGTATTTCCTAGGTCTTCTCATCATCAGAGCAAGCCTACACCTTCTCGAAGTTTTGGCAAATGAGGGAGAAAGTGGAAAAAGCAAAACTAACATTTTGGTGGCTCTCCTGCCAGGCCTCTCGCGTCTCCCCCCACCCCTGTGCCCCCCACCCTGCCGCCCATCACGGCGTTTCTTCTTTTTGTTTGGACATAGTTGTGATACTGCCTTCCGTAACGACTCAATGCCCTGTAGACGTTTTCACTTCCCTCGGGGGCTCGGGCCCCTTACATGTTGTCGTGGACTTTAGTTGGAGATGGCTGCGGATAGCAACGCCCGGGGGTGATCCCGGGCCGCGGCGAGCCTCTCGCCCTCAGAAATGGAAGAGTTTCTTCGCATAACGCTTTTCCCCACGGTCAAGTCCTTTCCGTAGGACAGGTTCTCCGAGGTGGGATTATTGAATTAATATGAAAACCTTTGAGCCCCTTCTCGCATATTGACAAAATGGTTTCCAGAAACATCTGTGCCCGTCGACACTGCCGCCAGCCAGCAGGTGCGTGCCCGCGGCACCGTCTCGCCGGCTCTGAGTGCCATCCCCTGGCTAGGCACCTGCTGATCTGATAACAAAACATAGCATCGTATTTCAGTTTGCATTTCTTTGCTTTTCTAGCAAAGTCGAACATCTTTTCCATGTTGAGCAGCGGTATTTCCTCTTTTGTGGGTTGTCAGTGTCCTTTGCTCTGATCTACTGGGGTCTGATCAGTTTGTATGAGCTCGTTATATATTAAAGATATTAACCTGTCATGTGTCATATCGGCCGCTCGTGTGTCCAGCTTTTTACGTGTGTGTGTGTGTGTGTGTGAGACTGAGATTTTGACCCCTCGGAACAGCTGGCCCGCTCTGTTGTTGGCCACTGGACTTGCTGGACTCTAACACAACGACACAGCGCAGGCTCCTCGGTTTTGTCCCTCGTGTTCACGGCTGTCTCGTTACACCTGTGACCAGGCCTGGCATGCGCGGGCACTCAGTGCACCTGTGCCAGGGTGTGCGGGGCGGGGCTAACAGGCCGCCGCCAACGTGCCTGCAGACCGAGCGCACTTCTCCAGCCTTCTAGTCTCCGAATCCCTTTGTGCCATGGAGAGTCACCTTAGGACCCCAAGGACCTTGCACTTATGTAGATTTTATTTATCAACATTTACCACATTGTAAATTAAAATGGAGATGGTTTGAAAATACTATTTTGAAAATAAACTCATTACGTGACGACATAGTAGCATATTTTGATGAAAACTGTATTTCCCTAAACAAAACCCCAAGAAGAGTTAGTGACACTGTTTCCATCCCTGCAAACTTCTTCAGTGCCTGGCTCAGTGCGAGGCGGCTGCAGTGTCCCCTGCTTCTGCATTTCATCTGCGAGATCACTTACCAGGGGGCCTCTGAGACACCCCGTCATGCACCCAGGAGGGAGAGGGGCAAAGGCAGAGAAGATTCCAGCCTTAATACAAAACCGTCTTGCATCGCAGGCCCCGGCCAGGGTCCTGCCCACTCTGGAGCCGCTGGTCTGAGAATAGCCTCCATCTGGTCCTCTGCAGCTCCTTTCCGCGCTTTAAAAGGAAGGTCTTTTCCTCCTAGAATTAATACGGTTATTTCTGGAATTAGTCTGGCGTGCAGTAGGAGGCGAGGCTCTAAATCGACTTTTTCCCCAAAGAGTTAAACATCCTGAAATCCTATATTAATGAGTCATCTATGACCCATCAGTCGTCAATTAGTTCTTTCTGTGTTTCCCGCATCACATTTGAAAGTCGTATCTGTTACCGGGCCGGCTTCTCCGTCCTCTGCTGACGGACCGACTCCCCTCTGCCTCCCTCCTGAAAACGACTTCGGTTTTGATTCATATTCGATCAAGGAGGGTCCTCCCCCTTGAGGTTTTCTTAATCTCTCTCACCAGATGAACTTAAAAATTAATTCTGCGGTTTCCAGAAATCTTGGTAACAGGTGCAGAGCCTGGAAAGGCACGGTGGCTTTGGGGAGTCGAGTGTCGGGTGGAGCCTGGGTTCGGGAGGCCCCTTCTTCCGACCAGCGACCTTGCGCCCGTTTTTCCACTAACGGCTTCTTTATGTCAGGTGGTGGTTTGGGAACGGGGTTAAGATCTGTGCCCCGACTGGGTAGTCCGCTGCCGAGTCAGCGTCTCCTGCTATGGAAAGGTCTAGAGCCCAGCTGGACGCACTAGCATCCTACTGCCTGGCCCCAGACATCTGATCCTCAGAGGGTCACGAGGACCCAGCCACCGACTCCGCCTGACAGTGGAGGGACGGAGCTGAGGCCCCCAGCCAACCCCACTGTGTGGCCCACTTTGAGGCTGGAGACCAGGAACCCGGGTGGCAACGAGGCGTCCCCAGTGGCTGCCTGACCCCTGCTCCTGCTTCGAGCTCGCGTGGACCCGGTCTGGTGGAATTCTCCCCTCGTGCTCTGCGTCCTGCAGAAAGACCGGGGCCAAGTCCCCTCCTCCTAGAAGCCCCCCTGGAACAATGCCCCACACCTGCTCCAGGCTTACAGCTTTTAAAAGCCATCACGTGGTATTTTTGGGCTCATGGTTTTCTCCCCCACTAGACCCCGCGCTCCTGGAGGGCGGAGCTGATGTCCCGAGCGTGCGTGTCCGCAGTCCCCAGCCCCCAGCCCCGGGTGGCCGACAGAGAGAGACGCCGCCTGGGGAGACATTCAGTGGTTGGCAGAAGGAGAGCACTTAAGACGAGAGCTGGGAGTCCTGGGTCCCCGTCACCCAGGCCACCTGCCGAGGAAAGTGAGCCTCCAGCCAGCCCCACACCCGCTGGCCTGTTTTCTTGTTAACAAAGCGGGACCATACCGTACACACTCCTTGCTGGCCTGTGTGTGTCATTTGTTTGTTTTTCCCACTTAGTATGGGATGAGAACTTGCCAACGTCAGGACATTTTTCAAAAATACGGGTGATAAACGAATACTATTCCGTCTCTGGATCTGCTACGCTGGGCTCACGCCATCCCCTTCCTCTTGGGAGGCGAGTCGTTTATAATTGTCATCAAATGGCAATAAGCGTCCCAGCAGCTGGATGTGTCCTGGGGGATGGGGTTCCGTTGTCCTTACACTCCTGTCCTGAGTGTCCTTTGGACTGACTACGAGCCATCGCTGCTGACCGGAGAGACCAGTGGGGGTTTTACTGGACCACCTCATGGAGCATGGGGCAGCCCGTGTGGCTTTTCAGGGGGCCCCTTCGGGGTTTCCCAGGGCCCAGCAGCGCCTCCAGTGAATGGCGACTGTCTGCCCCAGAGCGGACACAGTGCGCCACCCAGGCTCCCTCCCAGGCCGCTCAGCAGATGAAGGCACCTCCTCACCGCGGCCCTGCCTCCTTCCCTGTGGCTGAGAACACGCAAGGGCTGGTCCACTCGGGGCGACCCCAGAGCCCCCACCCCCACCCCATGGGACGCCCGGCCTGGACACTGTGACCCGCCCGTCCCGCCCCCTTCCTCCCCAGCGGTGTGGACCTGGACACCACTTCCCAGGAAACCTCCCGCCGGTGGACATCCGTTTCAGGGTCCACGTCCCGGGGGCGGTGGCCTGTGGCCGTCCGTCCCATCCTTCAGGCCTGGTCGCCTCCTCCCATTTGAGTGTCCGGAACTTCTCCGTGTTTCTTGTGGTCTCTGCCGCCCTGCGTCTGGCTCCTGACGTCCCGGGAAGCACCACCCTGGGTTGTGCCGTGGTCGCCCCCGTGTCTGCACCACACTGCGCACACTCACGCACGCACACCACTGGGTGCGTGTATGGGAGCATCTGAAAATAATAAAAGGACCATCCCGCGGACCAGAAATGACATCTCAGCTGCAAAAGGCAGTCGTAACCGGGAGCCGCGGGGCCCGCCAGCGAGCGGCCGGACGGCCTCCAGCCTCCTGCCTGCACCCGTGGCCCAGCCGGGAGCGCGGCACCCGGGGGCCCCGGGAGGCGCCCCGCGTGGTGTGTGGCCCTGACCGAGCCAATCGGGCCGAGGGTGCGCCCGGGAGGACCCGCCGGGACCACGCCAACCCTCATGCCCGGAGCCGGGGGTCAGCGAGGTCCCTGCCCCGCCTCCCCCTCCGCCTCCACCCCAGTTCCCTCACCACCTCCGCGCGGGCTGCAAGCCTTTCTCCTCCTCCTCAATCTCTCTCTGGCCAACGTCATCCTTTACTCTTTGTTGATTTGTTCGGATTATAACAGCATCCGGAGTGTAGAATAGTACACCCAGCATAAACTTAGAAAATACAGAATATGTAAAAACTAAGACTCTGCACACTCACCACCCAGAGAAACAGTTAACATTTCTATATATTCCCTCCTCCCCTCCTTCCGCTTGCACACACACTCGGGCGCAAACACACACACGCACGTGTGCATCCGTTCCTACAAGGGAAGAAGGTAAACCTTAGAATTAAACACAATTTGTTAGAATCCTTTAAGAATGTAATTAATCCTATAAATGTCTCTGGGGGGGGGGGGAAAGGCCGTCTCCGTGGCGCTCAGTCATCCATTCTGGGAACAGACTACAGGCCTCCATTCATTTACATCCTATTTTAGGTCCCGTATGAAGTTTGTATTTTTATCCACATGGGTGCCATTTTTTTTTGGTAAATTTATTTGAGAGGGAGAGAGAGTGTGGGCGTCATCGGGGGAGGGGCCAAGAGAGAGGAGAAAGAATTCCAAGGAGGCGCCGTGCTCTCTGTGCAGAGCCTGACCTGGGGCTCGAACCCCCCAACCCTGAGATCATGATCTGAGGTGAAACCAGGGGTGTGACATCTATTTTATTTTATTTTTAATTTTTTTTGTTTGTTTATTTTGAGACAGAGAGAGAGGGGGAACGAGAGAGAGAATCCCAAGGAGTCTCCACGCTATCACTGCAGAGCCCGAGGGGGGCTCGAACTCACAAATGGTGAGACCATGACCCGAACTGAAACCGAGAGCCGGACGCTTAGCCAGCTGAGCCACCCAGGTGCCCCAGGTCAGCATTTCAATGATGGGAGAGGCCCGTGTGATTTGCCCATGAGTCTCCAGTGGCCACCTGAGGCTCAGGACACCTGCTACAGCCTCCACCTGTCAGGAAAAGACGTTTAATTTCTGAGGCAGGGTATTCAGCGGGGCTTTTCCTGTTGTAGCCAAGCCCCAAATGTGAGAAGGAAAGGCAGTGAATAAAGCGTGTATTCTCAATTCAGGCGACTCCTCACATGCCACGAGCGCCCACACCTGATGGGATTACACGTGCTGTCCTACCAGGACCAAAAGCTTGCGTAGACTGGCTGGCCCTTCACCAAACCCGGTTTCTCTTCTTCCTGAGCCACAAGCTTCCTCTCCCCCTGGGTGGGAGGGGTCCTCCATGCTCTTTCCCCTTCTGCCAGTTTGATCAACGTCCATGGTCAAGGTGCCCTTGGAAACCGAGTAGTGGCGATGGTGATTTCACACAATGGAGGGAGCCGGGGCCCCGAGTCACTATTTTGGGGGAGAGCCACCAGGGTCGCCTCCAGGATGTGGCAAAGAAGAAAGCGTGCATCAGAGCAGTGACTGTGACTCTCCCCCTCCCCCCCTGGGCCATCAGCCAGCAGAGGTGGGCAGGTGGGAACAGAGAGGGGCCAGGGCGGAGTGAGCATCGCTCCCCTGCGCCGCTGTCCCCTGAGCGGTCCCAGCATGTGGGCTACTGTGGCCTGGTGAGGCCGAGAGGGGTCCAGTGGAGAGAAGCCCTCGCTGGCCCCTTCAAGCCACCAGGCCTCCAGAGAGCTCTAACCAGCCCCAGGGAGAAGGAAGGGGACCCTAAAGGGAGCTGAGCATTCTTTAGAAATAAACAGAGCCTGGTCTGAAACGCTAAGAGACTCTTCTACAGACAAAAATGACAAGAACGTCTTGGAAGCAGGAAAGGGTTCGGCAGATCCCACATGGATTGGAGTTTGGAAAGAAATAAAACTGTTTCTATTTATATTCCTAACTAGCAGAGGGTCCTCAGTAAATCAGTTACACGTAATGTACTTAAATTATGGGGAAAAAAAACCCCCAACCTCACAAGGCTATAAAATAAGGAAATAGGAAAAGCAGAGAAAATCCTAAAGGAGCTTTGAGGCCATGAAAATCAGCAGGTCAGAGTAATGCCGCCCGGAGCACTCCAGCCGCCTGGAGTGGTTTCGAAGACCCTTTGGAGTCAGAATGAGAAAAACAACACAAGAACACGTTGGCTGTGTACCTGCTGTATGCAGGACGCGGTTCCAGAAGCTGAAGAGGGGATGCTAAGACGGAGGCACCGTCCCATCGGAATGCTCGTCGTGAGGGACCAGTTAGGCCACCTGCTTATCATATTAGGGAGGGAGGCCTAGATGTGGCCTCTCCGAGGGCTTGATAGCCAAGCAGAGCTCCGAGGAGGGTGAAGGGGACTCGGACTCAAACCTGGTTGAGGCACCAAAGAGGAAAAGTTATTAACATCTGTGTTCGGTCTTTATTTTAATGTTTATTAATTTTCAAGAGAGGCGGGGGAGGAGGGAGAGAAAATCCCAAGCAGGTTGTCACTGTCAGCACAGAATCTGACCGGGGGCTAGAACTCACTAACCTTGAGACCATGACCTGAGCCAAACAAAGTTGGACATTCAACCATCTGAGCCGCCCACGCACCCCCAAAATCTGTGTTTAGTCTTAAGATCAATAGCCATCTTCGTCTCAAGGAAATAGTTATTTTTTTTCCAGCCTAGAGATTACACCAAATATACAGTTTTATGCCCTTCATAAGACTAAAATGATGCACGTTTTACCATGTTGTTAAAAATGTTATTTGAAAATAAGCTAAGGATTTCATAATATTTCATTACATGGAGGTATGTAACTTTCACGGCCATTCTTCCCTGGCTCGTGATCTATATTCATTTTTTTTAAATCAAGATATAATTTACGTGCAGTGAATACAGATAAAATCTACACACAGAACCTAAATTCATTCTTTGATGTGTTTTGTTGACAAATGTACCACCCATATAACCATCACCAGAATCAAGATGGAGAATTTCCATCACTCCAGAGAGTTCCCTGCGCCTTCTGCCCTGCAGTTTCTTCTCATCTCTGCAACTGCTGTTTCAGTCCCTACGCCCATGGATTAGCTTAGACTGCTCTGCAACTTAATATGCATGGAATGCTAGCACGTGGACTCTTTTGTATTCAGGCTTCTGCTCATTACGATGTATTCGAGATTCATTCATGGTGGGGGATGTGTTTGTAGTTCATTCTTGCCTGCTGCTGATGAATGCTGCATTCTACAGGTAGACCATGTTCATGGACATCTCGGCCATTTCCAGGTTGAGCAAACAAATAAAGTTGCTGTGAGCAGTTCCATAGAAGTCTTTATGTGCAACTATGCTTGCATTTCTCTCAGGTAAATACCTAGGAGCTGAATTGCTGGGTCATAGGTAAGATGTATCACATATAAGAAAAGGCCAGCCTGTCTTCCAGAGTGGTTGCACCGTTTTCTGTCAGTGTCAGCCGTGTATGAAGTTCATGTTGATGTACCTTTCTGTCTTTGCTTGTACTGCCAGTCATTTCTAATCTCCGCCTTTCTGGTGGGCATTTAATAACATCTCATAATGGCTTTAGTTTACATTTCCTTGATTTCTAATGATGCTAAGCGTTTTTTTTTCTTGCCAGACATCAATATATCTTCCTTTCCCCCCACCATTTTATGAAAAATTTCCAACATACATAAAACTTGGGGGGGAAAACCGTGTAGTAAACATTCATATATCCACCAACTAGATTCTATCAGTAACATTTTGGTACATTGTCTTTGTCTCATATCCATCTATCCGTCTACCCATCCTTAATATAGCTCTTGAATGTGTAGCAAAGTAGGTTAAAGATATGAGTACACTTCACTTCAAAGGACTTCGACATGCATATCACCAACTAGACTTACGTGTCTGTTTACAGTTCTTTGTTTATGGGGGATTAATTCACAGACAGTGAAAGCATCAATCTTAAGTACACTGTTCAGTGGGTTTTGAAAAATGCACACGCAGCTGTCAGCCAAGCCCCTGTCAAGATACAGAACATCACCACCCAGAGACTCCCCTAGTGCTCTATCCACCCCACCCCACCCCAGTTCTAAAAACTTGTCAACCCACAGGATAAAAAGATATTCTGTAATTTCTCCTAAAAAATGTACTTTTGACGTTTACATGTAGGTCTCTGATTCATCTCAAGGAAATATTTTGTGGATGATATGAGGGTTGAAATTTGCTTTTTTCCATATGGATATCCGATTGTTTTCAAAACACTTGTTGGAAGACTTCCTGTTTCCTCATTGGGTTCCTTTAGTGACTTTATCTAAATGCAGTGACCAAATATAACTGGTGTCCTTCTAGATTCTTTATTCTGTTTCATAAATCTGTTTGTGCCCATGCCAGCACAATGCTATCTCGATTGCCGTGACTTTTAGGAAGCTTTGAACTGGGGCGGGTGTGTGTGTGTGTGTGTGTGTGTGTGTGTGAATTCTGCTGTTGTGTTCTTGCTTCCCCAGGTTGCCTTGGACACTCTGGGTCTGTGCTGGGCTATTTGGTGGGTCACTGACGGCGGGTCACTGGACGTGCGTGGCTATTTAAATTATTACAATTAAGTAAAAGATTTAGTTCCTCACATAGAATAATCCCATTTACAATGCTCAGTAGAACATTTCTATCATCATAGATCTATTTTGAGTCCTTTTCAGTTCCATATAAATTTTAGAATCATTCCATCAATTTCTATTAATGAAGCCTGCTGGGACCATGATGGGGGAAGAATTGAATTACAGAGGAAAGTGCTTGAGACTGACATTTTACTAATGTTGAGTCTGATACAGGAATGTGGTTTCTCTCCCTCTTAATTTAGGACTTTTTAAAAATAATACACGTATTCTTTTTGCGATTCTTGATGCTATTGCAAATGGAATCTTTTGAAAAATTTCATTTTGTGGGGCACCTGGGTGGCTTAGTCCGTTGAGCGTCCAGCGTCGGCTCAGGTCATGATCTCGTGGTTGTTGGGTTCCTGCCCTGCGTCGGGCTCTGTGCTGACAGCTCAGAGCCTGGAGTCTGTTTCAGATTGTGTCTCCCTGTCTCTCTGCTCCTCCCCCACTCACACTCTGTCTCTCTCTTTCTCTCTCAAAAATAGATAAACATTAAAAAAAAGAAGAAGAAGAATTTCATTTTGCAATTGTTTGTGGCTAATGCCTAAGACCAAAAAAAGTCTTACATTTGCTTTTAATCTGTGACTTTGTTGACTCCAGTTAATAGTTCTGGTAGGTATTTCCCAAACTCCTTAGGATTTTCTACACACGCAACCAAATCATCTGCGAATAAAGAGAGTTTCTCTCCATTTTTTTGTACTTTTATTTCGCTTTCTAGCTGTTTCACACTGTGGGGACTTGTCGGGACAATGTCATCCAGGAGTCATGGGAGCGGACAGCCTTGTCTTCTTACTGATCTATGGGGGATGTGGTTGATATTTCACCACTGGGTGTGAGGTTAAGTAGAAGATTTGTCATACATGCTCTTTGTCAGACTCGTGACATTTCCATCTCTCCCACTGTGAAGGGGACTTTTTTAAATTAGTGAGAGTTTTTTTTTTTTAAATCATGAATGGAGGTTGAATGAATGCTAAGTGCTTTTTTCTGCGACTTAGACAATCATATTTTTCCCACTATTCTTCTGTTAACGTGGGGGATGTAACTGATTGCATTCCCAATGATGAAGGGACCCTACATGTTGAGTTAAACCCAACTTGGTGACTGAGAATTATCCCTTCTGTCAAATGTTGCATCTGACTTGCTAATATTTTTTTTTAAGTATCTTTTGTGTTCTTTACGAGTAGGGATGTCGGTCTAGGATTGTCTCTTCTGTGGTATCTTTCTTATCGGGTTCTGCTCACCTCATTAAACAGGCCGGGAGCTCTGCCCCTCTCTGTTCTCTGAAAGGGTGTAAGACTGCATTCCTCTTTCCTCAACTGTTGGATAGAAACCACCTGGGTCTGGAGTTGTGTTCACAGCCAAACGGTGTTTGATGGCGGCTTCCGTTTCTTCAGTGGGTTAATTGGACCCACTTGGTCATCGATTTCTTCTTTAGTGAGTTTCAGGTGTGTGTGTCTTTCAAGGAAGTATCCGTTTTATGGACGCTAGCAAAGTTGTTGACACGAAGTTTCTTCCTAATATTCCTTTATTACCTTTTTGGAAGTCTGTAAAATTCTGGTGCATAATATCCGTGGTTTGTGTCTTTTTTTTTGAGCATCTGAACTAGAGGCTTTGTCCATGTTATTGATCCTTGCAAAGTCCCATTTTTTACTTCATTGATTTACTCCATGTTTCTGTCTGCCGTGTCATCGACTGCTGTCTTCGCCTTGATTCTTTCCCTGCTTCTGCTTACGTTGG
Source organism: Helogale parvula (assembly GCA_004023845.1). Classification (NCBI taxonomy): domain Eukaryota; kingdom Metazoa; phylum Chordata; class Mammalia; order Carnivora; family Herpestidae; genus Helogale; species Helogale parvula. Next base: position 31,124 of record PJEM01011577.1, on the reverse strand, counting down.
GTTCAATTTGCTCATCTTCCCATGTCATCAGATGGAAGATATCTATCTTTTGTTCTTTTCCCCAGAGGCAGCGGGGCTCGTGGTCTGGGTCCCAGAAAGGGAGCTGCCCTGCATGGTCCAGTAGGAGGGAGAGAGCCACTCCCTCCGGTGTCCTGCCCTGTCCCACTGTCCTTGGGAGCCCTGAGCGGAGCCACGACAATGGGCTGGAGAGGGAGTGTGGTCTTTCCTGAGTCTGGGGCTCCCGGTTATGCTAACCAGTCACGCTGTCCCGTGTGTGGCCTTTCAGGATTTATTAAAATGCTAGCTATTCTCTCCCTCCCTGTTTTCTCCGTGCTCTGCTAAAGGAGCAGCAGTCGGTCTTCCTGCCTCTCCACAGAAGGTCTGGATCTGGAATTCGCTTCCTTTTATTTCATTGTGGCCTTAGCTCTCTCATAGGCTCAGGAAGAACGGGTTTTGTAGGTCCTGCCACTTTCTCTCTTCCTAGGTTAGGCAGCGTTCTACATCCTAAGCCTGAATTGACCTTTGGAAACAAGGAAGGAGAGAAAGAAAAATGCCCTTTTGTGATCATGATTCATATTGCTTTCGATTAAAAATAATTTTAATGTTTATTTATTTTTTGAGAGAAAGAGAGTGAGCATGAGCAGGGGAGGGGCAGAGAGAGAGGGAGTCACAGAATCGGAAGCAGGCTCCAGGCTCTGAGCTGCCAGCACAGAGCCCGATGAGGGGCTCAAACTCACAAGCCATGAGATCATGACCTGACCTGAAGTTGGACGCTTAACCCACTGAGCCACCCAGGCGGCCCCATATTGCTTTTGGTTTTAAAGAATTGAGAGGCAGCCGGTGGGTTCTAGTCCCAAATAAGGTTCTGTGCTGGCAGTGCAGAGCCTGCTCAGGACTATCTGTCTCTTCCTTTCTCTCTGCCCCTCCCCTGTGATGAGGGCGTGTGGGGTGAGCTGAGGGCAAAATACAGGCTGGCACCCCCCCACCCCAAGGTGGACTGTGTGTGATGTCCCTCGGACACTCGTGGCCGCCCAAGAACAAAGGAAGGGGGTCTAAGTGCTCCTCGCAGTGATGTGGGAAACTCAGGCAAATGAAAGATTAAATTCCTTCCCTGCCCGCGGCCCATGGACGCATCCTTGAGACCAGCCGAGTGACCTCCCTCCGGGAGCTCAGCTGCCCCCTGACGACACTTTTCTGGGAGCAAAAGGGACTCTGAGCCTAACATTATCCCGGCCCCCAGGAGCCTGTAAATCACTTTCTTTATCTCAACTGCCCCAGGATTCACGCGGGCAATCCTGTTCCAAGCTCACGCCCGGGATCTGAGGGGTCTCATGACTGAGGCTTTACTAAACGGTAATAAGTGGCGTTTCCCTAGCAACAGCCGCCCCTCAAGGTCCTGGAAACCTTGCTTCCGAAATACCTTAGAGACTGACGCTGTCCTGCCCACTCCCAACCCGAGCGTATATAGTCAGTTACCGTCAGGACCCAGAGCAGCCCCGCCTGCCCACGCGTCCTGTCCCCGAGGTTTAATAAAATCACCTTTTCGCACCAAAGCCGTCTTTGAGAATTCTTTCTGGGCTGTCAGCCCCGGACCCCACACATCCCACATCAGCCCCAGACTTTACCACCTGCTCCCTCCCTCTCTCTCAAAAATAAGTAAACAGAAAAACGTACATATAGAGTTGATTGAACAAGTCATCCGTCATCACTGCCCCCTTTCGAAAATGTGCAGGCTACTTACACCTGCTTATTTCTCATGACCTTAACTTTTCTTAACAGTTACTGATTTGCTCTAGCTCATAAAAGTCATACACACACATTCACTGCAGAAAGCAGAGTATTAAGGAAACAATAACGGAACCTAGAATTTCCCACCTATCTAGAGAAAGAAGTCTAACATTTTATTATTTTTTATTTTTATTAATTTTCGAGAGACAGAGCGAACAGGGGAGGGGCAGAGAGAGAGGGAGACACAGAATCCAAAGACAGGCTCCAGGCACTGAGCTGTCAGCACAGAGCCCGACGTGGGGCTTGAACCCATGAACCTGAGATCGTGACCTGAACCGAAGTCGGACGCTCATTGGACGGAGCCCCCAGGCACCCCAGGGTTCTAACATTTTAATACAGGTTCCTCTCCTTGTGGTTTTGCATACAATTATTTAAGCAGAAAATAACGAACGCTCACAAGACCATCAATGATGCATGAGCAGGACCCCGGGCTCATCCCCACAGCGGGCCCAAGGCCCCCCACTGTCAGAGCGCCGCTGCGGGGACGCATGCGCAGTGCAACGGCGCAGGTGCCACGCATGCGCAGTGCAACGGCGCAGGTGCCCGTCCGCAAGGCCCCGGGCCCCGCAGTAAGTTGTGGATTTTCCCGCGTGCGCGCGTTGCGCCTTTCTTCTTCCCGCGCTCACTTGGCCTAACCGTGTCCCGTTTCCCTTCGATTCTCCGGTTGTTGCAGGGTTTCGCCCTCTGACCGCCGGCCGCCGTCCCCGTCAGCCGTGATTCTGGTCCTTTCCCGCCGGAACTCCGGAGACGGCCACCTTGACCCCTGGTCCTGGGCGGAGAGGAAGGGAGGCCCGTACCCTCCCCGGGGACGCCCACCCACTGGTTCTGTCCTCGTTAAGTTTAATTGGCCGTGACTTCCGGTATTAGGTCGCGGGGATGACAAATGACATTGTTATCCCAGATCGGCTCCTTCCACTCTCGTCATTTTGGAGGCTTTCATAGGAAATTGTCCATTTCAGGGAGATTTTCAAATCTACCCGCACAAAATCGTGCGTGGCATTCGCTGAGGCTTTAAGGACGCCCTCCTGGTAGCTGGGAGGTCCCTTTCCTGCTTCTTCGTTTCATCTGCGTTCTTTAATCCTAATGAGGAAGGTCAGAGATCGACGGTGGCACTCATTTATTTTTAAAGAATCAGCTACTGATTTAACACAACCTATTGTTTCTCTGTTTCTTAGTCATTAGTTTCTGCTTGTATTTTTTTTTTTTTATCATTTCCTTCCTCGGACACCAGCACTTTCTAATAGGTGAGAAAGTCCACTTTCCAGGTCACGCATTAAGAACAGTGCCGGCAGTGGAGAGGGTCACGAGGAAAATCGGAAGGAAACAGGGTTCTTCAGGGATTTCAGCCGGGAAATTGAGCATAAAATAAAGTTCACTCCTTTCTTTTCTGCCCAAGTCTTCCCAGAACCTTAAAAGGGCCAATACTCATTCAGAATGTTCCAGAACATTTCGGTTAAGCTCTCTCACACTGATTTATTAGAACAAAGCATCTTTTCTCTCCTTAAGGTCTTCTTTTATCAGGGTCAGCTCTGGGAAACGGGCTCCCTTGCATCTGTCATTTAAAATCATAGTCTCTGGGGCGCCTGGGGGGCTCAGTCAGTTAAACGACCGACCTCACTTAGGTCACGATCTCACAATCTGTGGGTTTCAGCCCCACATCAGGCTCTGTGCTGACAGCTCAGAGCCTGGAGCTGCTTCGGATTCTGAGTCATTTTTTCTTTCTGCTCCTCCCCCGCTCATGCTCTGTCTCTCTCTGTTTTTCAAAAACAAATAAAAGTTAAAAACATTTTTTTAAATGCATAGTCTCACTCTCTGCCCTTCCCCACCCTGACCCCAGCCCACCTGCCTGATCCAGATGCAGGTGATGCCCATGTGTCCCCTCCCGTCCCGTCTCCCCCCCACGTTAAGGACCGTCCCTCATTCCCCTTCCCTTTTGCTCTCTATAAGGAAGCAGGTCAGGCGTGAGGATTAAATCGGGATAATCTATGTGCCTGGGGGGATAATCTCAGCACTTGACTCAGAGGTTGGTCTGTGGAGGTTCACCAGTTGATTAAGCGGCAAGAGGTGACTCGGGCACCTGGGTGGCTCAGTCGTTTAAATGTCTGATGTCGGTTAAGCATCTGGCTTCAGCTCAGGTCATGATCTCGTGGTTCGTGGGTTTGAGCCCCGCGTCGGGCTCGGGGCTGACAGCTCAGAACCTGGAGCCTGCTTCGGATTCTGTGTCTCCTCTCTCTCTGCTTCTCCCCTGATCATACTCTGTGTGTGTGTGTGTGTGTGTGTGTGTGTGTGTGTGCGCGTGCGCGCGCGCTCTCTCAAAAGGAAAATTAAAAAGAGAGAGAGAGAGGAGAGAGGCTCAGAGTTTGGTGCAGGGTCAGGTGCCCGACCTGCCCTAGCAGGGGGTGGAGACCAGATGGAAACCCCAGGCTGATCATTCTTACGAGAGTCACATGGAGTATTTACCTTTTATCTTTCCTTAACGGAAATCCCAGGCAGGTTGAATACACAGGGATGGAGAATACCAAAGACATTCTTCTGTATTTGTCTCCCCTTTTCCTGGGGGGGTCGGGGGGGTCCGTGAGGAGCACCCAGCCCTCAGTGTGAAGGTGGGAGAGGACTTCGTGCTCAGCAAGTAGCAGGGATTTGCCAGCAATGCTTTCTGGCTTTTGTTCCTAAAACCAAGTCCAGATAAAGGAGATAGTTCCCCAGGCAACAGCGATGTGATTTGGACAAACAAGAAGGGAGAAGACAGCCCTGTATCCTGAAAAGAGAAATAAATCCCCAAGAGGCGAGGGGACTGTGCCCTGTCACCCAGCGCGGAGCTACAGCCCATGTTCCTCCGAATGTGACCGGGCAAGACGTCCTTGCCCCGCAAATAATCATAGATGACGTCATGGAAACTGTCCTTCCCACCAGAGAGGGGGCAACGGCTGGAGGGTTTTCATCATCTTCCCAGAGGCACCAAGGAGCAAGCACCACGAGGGTGAGTAAAATCAGAGAAGGAAACCCAGAGAGTGAAGGCTGCGTTTAGGGCTTCCCTCCGGGCTGGGAAGGTCAGTGGTACGAGATGGGGGGGCACAAGGCCAGCAGTCAGGGTGCACTCCTCCCTCCGCCCCCAGGGTGGGGTACGGGTGACAGTCCTCAGGCGCCTCCTGGCTGCCCCACGAAGGAGATGGTTAACTGACAGATCACAGCCCTGCAGGACCCGGGTCTCCCTCAGTTTACAGATATCTTAGTAAATTATAAGAAAAGGCAATCTTATCAACAGCCTGATCTGTAGAAACTTACAGGCTTCATTTCCTGGAGCCCCAACATCCCCCTCCATAGTGAGTGGGAAACAGAGGCAGAAGGAAATGGCAGATGGAACTCAGTTTCCTTCTAACCTGCAGCCCGTTGGCAAATACTGGAGGCTGGCGGAGGAAAACGTTTCTCCGAAAACTCCCTCCTGTCTCCGCGCTGATGCTTTGCTAGAGGGAAAAACAGCCCTCCTTTGACAATAGCCAGGCCTCCGGTGTCCCAGGAGTCTCCTTTAGCATATGAAAATCTCACCAGAAACCTCCCCTGGCCTTTGCCTCCCCCAGCTCCGAAGTGTACAGCTAGTCTCTTCTCAGGGTCCTGTCCCCGGGCTTTAATAAAATCACCTTTTTGCACCAAGCCGTCTTCAAGAAATCTTTCTTGGACGTCAGCTCTGCACCTCACATCACTCCGAAACCTCAGCTTCACGGAACAGGACAGTGAGAGGCCCAGGCGCACCGTGTCAGCCTCCAGGGCTGAGGGCACAAAAATTGGGGTCTGCGGCTGGCCAAGGTCAGGAGGCCCTGAAAACACTCCTCAGTGTGCATTTAGGGTTGGACCCCCACGGGTCCCCCCACTGTTCCTTCAGGTCATCAGTGTGGTGTCAAAAATCTCAATCCTTGAATTTGTACTAAAGTAAATCTAGAGAGGCGCCTGGGCGGCTCAGTCAGTTGAGCATTCGACTTTGGCTCAGGTTGTGATCTCACAGTCTATGGGTTCAAGCCCTGCGTCGGGCTCTGTGCTGGCAGCTCAGAGCCTGGAGCTGCTTTGGATTCTGTGTCTCCCTCTCTCTCTGCCCCTCTCCTGCTCATGCTCTGTCTCTTGTCTCTCAAAAAATAAATAAATGTTAAAAAAATAAGTAAATAAAGTAAATCTAGAATGCTGGGTCCCCAAGCACCTGGAGAAGTCAAGGAAATTCTCTCTGGAGGAAGATAAAGTCCTTTAGGCCTCAAATTATAGTGGGGATAATGGGAAGTCACTGGAAATGGGTACAAGGTTTTCTTGGGGGATGAGATACAAATGTTCTAAAATTGACTATTGTGATGGGTGCACCAGTTCTGTGAATAAACTTAAAGACATTAGCTTGTACACTTTAAACAGGAGAAATTTATGGTATGCAAATTATATCTGAATAAATTTGGTTGGTTGCGTCTCAGATTTGTGAGGAAATCTGAATGACCGTTGACTCTACACACATTCTTACAGAACTTAAAGTACGCATGGCGGGGCGCCTGGTGGCCCAGACTGTTAAGCCTCTGACTCTTGATCTCGGCTAAGGTCATGATCTCAAGGCTTGTGAGTTCGAGCCTCGCATCAGACTCTGTGCCGACAGTGTGGAGCCTACTTGGGATTCTCTCTCTCTTCCTCTCTCACTGTCCCTCCCCAGCTGGTCTGTTCTTTCTTGCTCTCTTAAAATAAATAAACTTAAAGAAAATATGCATGGAAATAACTTATGCGAACACAGAGCATGCAAGTTGGGAAGATGGTAAGGCTAAACAGATCGCAGTCCCTTGCCGGAGAAACCTCTGAGAAAGTGGAAAGGTGGCAATTAACATTCTGTCTTAATAAGTAAAGGAGGGGTCTTGACGTTGCTACGAAAACCACAATAGAATATTCAAACTAATAGAGGGCAAAAATAGAATTAAAAGAACCTCAATCAACTCTAAAAGACAGATACTGAGAAGAAAAAGAACGCAGAAGAAGTTAGACAAATAAAGACACATAGTGAGACAGTAGATTTAAGCCAGAGAGATCGGAAGTTAGACTAAACGTACATGGACCAAATTTTCCAGCTGAACGGCAAAGCTTGTCGAATGATTTTTCAAAACTGTACGTGCTGTTTACAAGGGATCTATCTGAAACTTAAGGATGCAGAAACGTGGAAAGGAAAACATATTAAGGGAACATGGACCAAAAGGAAACCAGAACTTGATGAATAATAGACAAAATAGCAAGAAAGGAAACATCATTGGAAGATAGACATACTTGTTAGTGATACGGGTTATATGCACCGGGACAACAGGACAACTCAGTCTGTATGCACCTAGTAACAGCCTCGAATATCTCAGACGGAATTACCGGAAAACTCCCAGGCGTGAGATCTTGTCACCGATAGAAGCAGCAGATGGGACATCGGTGTGGACACAGAGCCTTGAAATACACAATAGACCTGATCTAATTGACATCTAAGGAGGGTTGTGTCCAACTGCAGAATACATATTATTTTCAGACACAGATGACACATTTTTAAAGAATTGACTGTGTTTTTGGCCATAAAACCAATGTTCATAAAATTTTATAAGATTGAAGTCACGCATGATCTACAGACACAAAGTAATTACGTTACGAGTCAGTGACAGAAAGATAGCTCTGAGTTAAGAAATTGCTCACCTAAGTAATCCTCAGGCCAAGGGAGAAATCATCATGCACATTAGATCATATTTGAGCTGAACAGAAAGAAAAGCAAGGGCGTGGAAACATGCGTGAGGCAGGTGCTCGGGGCTCAGAGAGGGTTATAGTCAGTAGATGCTTTAGAAAATAACTGAGGCTGAAAATTAACGAGCTGAACCTTCATCTCCAGGACCTAAAGATAAGAAAGCAAGAATAAAACCAAAACAAATCGAAGGAAATCATAAAAATGAGCTCTTAGATGAGTGAAATAGAAAAGTACAAGAAAATGCACAAAAACAGATATTAATTCTTTGAAAATTCTTGATGGGAAAGTGTTAAGTTGTCTGAGCCCACTTCCTGCGACAATCAGGTAGAGCCGAGTCCTCAGACAGGGGTCTGGGCCAAGGCCAGGACCCCCGGGAGGGGCCGGGGCGTCTCCGGAGCTGGCGCCCAGCGTGTGTCCAGCACATGGCTCTTGATCCTGGCCTGTGACTGGGCCAGGGAAGGTGGGCTTCCAATTCCTCAAAATTACGAGGCCCGGGGGGTCAAGCCCCTTCATGGGGAAACCCCGACGTCCATCCAGGTGAGATGGTGGTACTGGTGCACAGAAGGAGGGCTGGTGGCCCGCCCGTGGGCGAGGGCTCCCGTCTCTGCGTTGGCTGTCTGTACACGTGGCTCCTGCCAGCCCGGGCTGGCCGTTCACCCCAGTTGACGAGGACTCTGCAGAAACAGGAGAAAAGGCACGGAAGGCAGACAGGGGACGAGAAGGAAGACGCTGCTGATCTTGGAGACACAAAGGAGGCGGGGAGAGGGGGCGGCCACCTGCGTCGACATGGGGTCCTGGGACCTGTTCCCGTACTACAAAAGGGAGTTTGCAGATGGAATTGGGGATCTTGAGATGGGAAGTCTCCGCGGCGCAGGTGAGCTAGATGACAAGTGTTCTTACGAGATTAGATTGCCAGGGAGGCTAATGGTGGAGGCACAGCCCCGATGATGCTCCGTGAAGGCGAGGGGAGCGGCCAGAGGTTGGAGAACACAAGTGGCCACTGGAAGCTGGAAAAGGCCAAGAAACGGATTCTTTCTCAGGAGGGAGCATGGCCTTGCCGACCCCTGGATTTCAGCCCGGTGAGATGCACTTTGGCCTTGGCCCTTTGACCTTGGCCCCCAGACAGCGAGAGTCACAAGTCGTCACAACCGCTGCGGAAGACAGTGCGGACTTTCGCACGAAAAGGGGACATTTCTAGAAGAAGCCAATGCTCCGAAGTTGGCACAGAATGAGAGGGAAAATCGAAGCAATCTTATAACCGTGGGATCTAAAACTAAAAACCTTCCCACAGAGAAAACACTGGCTCCAGATGGCTTCACCGGAGAATTCTACCCCACATTTGAGGAACAAGCGTGCTTCCTACGCCAACACTTGCAGAGAAAGAGAAGAGGAAAGTGTCCAGCTCACTTCGACACAAGGACGGACAACAGAAGGGAGGAGAAATCAGAGGCAACCCTCACTCCTGAGTGTGACGGGGAGTTCGACCGTGGGGACGCCACTGTCGTTTGCCACATTCACAGATTAAAGGAGAAAAACCAGGATATTAATTTAATAGATGGACACAAAGCATCTGACGGCAGTCAGTATCCATTCATGAAATAAAGGGACGTTTGGACAACAATATAAAGACTTGCCTCCACCTGGTAAAAGATCCCTGCCCCCAAATCCATGCAAGACACGTCTTTATTGGTAAAATGTTGAAAGTTTTCCTTTCGGATCGGCAGCAAGGCAAAAATGCCCCCTCGCCCCACCTCGGTTCGGCGCTGGCCTGGGGGTCCCAAAAAGACCCCCGGCGGGGAGCAGCAAAAAGAAAGAGCTCACGGGAACTGGAAATGAAGAAAAAAATTTTTCGTCATTCACCGAGAACGTGATTGTGTGGGTGGAGACGTAGTTGCTACAGGTAAGTTGTTAGAATTAGTAGGACCGTTTAGGAGGTCAGTATACAGAGATCAGCTGAATTTTTATATACCAGAAACAGAAAACTAGCATTTAAAAAAATTTTTTTATGTTTTTTATTTATTTTTGAGAGACAGAGAGAGACAGTGTGAGCAGGGGAGGGGCAGAGAGAGAGGGAGACACAGAATCTGAAGCAGGCTCCAGGCTCTGAGCTGTCGGCACAGAGCCCGACACGGGGCTCGAACCCATGAACCATGAGATCGTGACCTGAGTCAAAGTCGGGGCTTAATCAACTGATCCCCCCAGGCGCCCCAGCATGATCTTATATATAGTAAATCCTGAGCACCCTACTATCCACTAAGCTATTGGTTTAATTATTGGAGCTAATAAATGAGTTGGTCAAGGTTTCATGACACAAGATCAAAATACAAAAGTCGATTGTATTTCTATACACTGACAACGAACAATGTGAAAACTAGGTGATGAAAAAATTCGTTTATAACAACATCAAAAAGGATAAAATACCGAGGAATATATTTAACAAAAGAAGGGCAAAGCATATGCCCTGAAAACTATAAGACATTCTTGAAAGACACTGAGGAGTCTCTAAACCAATGGAAACACATCCCGTGCTCAGGGGTGGGAAGAATTAATATTATGAAGATGCTAACACTCCCCACACTGGTCCGTCGATCCCGTGGATTCCTTGTCAGAATCCCAGCTGGCTTCTCTGGTGTCTGATCTGAAATTTGTATGAACATTCAAGGAACCACATATCCAAAATAACTTTGGAAATGAAGCAAAAAGTTGGAGGACTCTTACTTCTTCATTTCAAAATGTATCACAAAGCGACCGTGGTGTCGGCGGAAGGACAGGCATCTGGTTTAATGCACCAGTGTTGCGGGTCCAGATACGAACCTTCACCCTGGTGGTCGACTGATGGTTGGCAAGGATGCTGAGACCTAGAAATGGGAAAAGAATCGTCTCTTCAACGAGCGATGCCAGCACCAGCGGGTGTCCCCACGCACAAGAATGAAGCTGGACCCCTACCTCACGCCTTGTCGCTAAAAAAAAATTAATTCAAACAGACCGAGGACCTAAATGTAAGAGCTAAAGGGAAACATAAAAGTAAATCCTCATGACCTTGGATTCGGCAATAGTTCTTTAACTGTGACCCCAAAATCACAGGCAATCAAGGAACAGATAGGTAGAGTGGGACTTCCTCAAGATGAAAAGCTGGTGCTTTTTCAAAGGACGCCCCCAGGGAGATGAAACGACAGGCCACAGAGCGGGGACGTGTTTTGCTCATCGTATATCTGATAATGGCTAATATATGTCGTTGCACAAAAAAACTCCATTTTGTGTATCCATTTATCAGCTAATGGACATTCGGGTCGTTTCCGCCTTTCGGCCCATGCCCTCCCGCCCGTCTGTAAAGCCACCCTCGGAGACACCGTTTACCCTCAGTCCGTGACACGGTGTCTTTTAGGAGGACCCGTGCCATCGATTTTATGTCCAAGGAAATTGCTGTCTCTGTAAGTGGAAAAAAATGGTTTTGGTCATAGCTTTGAGACGGCTGCACACAGACCACAATTTACGTATTCACAGAGTTCCGTGGTGTGTAGCGTCTGCGTGAGGGGCTCAGCTATCGCTGCGATCGATTTTAGAACATTCCATCACCCCAGAAAAGAAACCTCACACCCTTTAGCGGTGACCTTCTCATACACCCACCGCCGGGAAACCACTAATCCACATTTTCCATCTCTGCAGATTTGCTCCTTCCCGGCAGTTCCTATGGCCGGAATCAGACGGCAGGGGGTCTGTTGGGGTTTCCTTCATCAGCATACGGGTCCCAGGTCACCTGCCGGGCGGCCCGGGTCAGACGTTCTGTTGATCTCTGTGTCCGTTGATGGCCGTCGGGGTTACTTTCCCTTCTTGGTGTTAACAGATAACAGTCTGTGAACGTTCATACACATTCATGAGCAAAACCGGAGCCGAGGCCCCTCCCCGGGTGGGCTCTCTCCGAGTCTCCGAGGGGGGCTCCTGTCTGCCTCCCAGGCCTGGACGGAGGAGGAGGCTGGCTGCACTCGAGTGTGGGGCCCAGGGTGTCTGCTGACCACCCCGGACTCCTGGGCGGCTGCCTCTCTGCCCGCCGCCGGCTGCACACCGCAGAGGTGGTGGGGGGGGATACGGGATGGTCCACGCAGGCATCTTTCCAGCCCCGTCTCCCCTCCATCCAAAGAGGCCCCTGCTCTAGCAACAGCCCCAAATCAAAGAGTGTGCTGAAGCCAGAGGAGAATTTCAGGCTCGAATTGATCCCTTTGGTGGCTTTAAAAATAGGCCAGCCGTGATGCATGTAGCATGTTAGGGCCAGGATTAGCATAATATGGTAATTGGCTCTGGGGCCCGGAGCCGGCCCCTGGCCTCTGGGCCGCGTCCCCAGGCTGGAGACTCCAGCAGCCAAACGCTCGGGCGTCTAAAGCAAAGCGTTTGCAGAGGGCAGAGCCAGCCCTCTTGCACGCGGCTCGGAGGGAGGGCGAGCAGAGAGAGGTCCCAGGGGCCGCGCGGGCCGGGCCGGCGCTGTGCTTTCTCGAACGCCAGCAAACACACCCACCTGGGGACCGGAGCGGCGGGCCGGAGACAAATGGAAAAATTTTGGAATATAATTAACGTAATGGTAGTCCTTTGGCCCCACAGAGTTCAATTTGCAGCAGCAACGTTCCAGGCCGGGCTGTTTATCACCCCGCGGAGGCCGGTTACACAGAGATAACGGAAAAGCCGTTGTGCGGTCCTGGCGGTGATTTGTCTTGGAGACAATCCCTCCGGTTCTGTTTAAGGAAGCGCCGCTGCCCAGACGCGTTGTGCAAAATGAATGTGTCCGCTCTGACGCCTGGCATCCAGCGCTCCCGATAAGAGGAGGAGGGCCCTGATGTGTCCGAGACATTGCCAGACGCCGAGGACATCCCAGAAGCAGGACTCGGTGCGCTCTGGGGCCCGAGGCTGGGGGTTCTGCTGCCAGAACCCGGCTGCCCACCCGGGGGTGGGGGAGGGGTTCCCGCCTCTGAGGCAATCAAGGTCAGAATAAAACCGTAGCGGTGGTAGGAGATGCTGCCAGTTGCCTAGCCAATAGCCACCTTTGGCCACAACGCGCCACAACGGCCCATTGAAAGCACCTGATATCTCCTAGCCTCCCTCGCTGGTATGGGTGACCCGGTGGCCCCCCTCTGGTTTAAAAAAGTATGAAAGTCACTGGGGGGGTAGCCTCCAGAAAAGCTTTGTGGAAGCACCAGAGTTCGCTGACCTCTCCTGTGCTTTGATTATTGTGTCCTTCCTCCCACTGGGAATGCAGAGGCTGCGTCTTGATCCCAGCAACCATTTTGTGACCATGAGGATCATAGCCACAGACAGAGGAGGACAGAGCGGAAGGACAGAAGGAGCCTGGGCTAAATCAGCCAAAGCCCACCTCCAGCCTTTTCCACCAGAGAAAACGAGCCCCTCGCTGGCTTAGCTGGGCTCAGGGCGAGAACTGGTACAACAGGATGTTGTCTCTGTCTGGAGTTCGGGTGCGGCGCTTGGCTGGACACAGCGGCCTGGACTCAAGGACACTCACCCGTTTGCAGTGAGTGAGGCCTCCTGGGGTGAGGGAAGAGGGCCCAGAAAAGGGCTGGGTGCTGGCATTAGAGAGGGTAGGTCGAGGGAGCAGAGTCCCCCTCCCCGCCTCCCCGAGAGCGAGGGGAAATGGAACGAGAGTTTGGAGAACAAGATGGTGCAGAAGCCGGGGGTCTCTGGTTTTAGCCGCTCCGGCTTCTTGTCCTGGATTGCCGCCCTGCTCGGCCCTCTGACCTCTTCCTCGGCTCCGCATTTCAGCTCCTGGTCTCATTCATTACCCACAGGGCTGGGCTCCTTTCCAGCACCCCTTCCTTCTGCGCTCTTCTTTCTCCTCCAGCCTCCACGCTGCCTCGGTGCAAGTGGCCGTGGTGCCCTGCCTGGGCCAGGACAGACCCCTCCTGTGACCCCACCCCGCCCCCGCCCGGCCTTGCTCAGCGTGCTCACACCCGGCCGTCCACATCCCCACGGTCTCGCTTTGCTTAAACCCTTCAGTGCCTCTCCCACTACCCTTCTATGAAGCCCAACCTCCTTGGCGTAGGCCACAAGACCCTTTACGATCTGGCCCTTGCCTGCCTCCCCGTCTGGGCCTCAGGCAGCACTGCAGGCATTTCAGAGGATGCCCCCGTCCTGAGCGAGTCACAGTCTTCCAACTTTCCTTTTCCTTCTTCCTCGAATGCCTTCCCCCTCCCCGGCCTTGGGGGCGAGCTCCTATGCATCCACTAGGAGCCCCACCCAGGGCCACCTCTGGAAGGCGGGGTGTCCGGGTCCCTTCCGGGTGTGGCACTCCACCTGAGCCAGGTGAGTTGCAGGACTCAGCAAACTGTAGCAGAAGGGATCTGGTCCAGGTGCACGCCCCCCACCAGGCCCGGGGGCGGGGTGCTCGGTAAGACCCCGATGGATGGAGGGAGGACGGGCGGCTGGATAGCTGGGTGCACCGTTCCCCCGCGCCCTCCTCCCTACTTGTCTTGTCTCCACAGCACTTAGCGCCATCTGCATCGCAGACTTTGACTTAGTGATGATTTAATCCCCGTCTTTCCAAACCAGAAAGCCGGCGCCGAGAAGGACGTGTCTGCTCTGTGCAGGACAACATCTTTGGGGCCCGTGTGGTCAGCGGCTCAGTCGGGACGAACCAGGCCCAGGGCCGAATCAGGCTCCAGGCGGCCCCCACCCAGCCCAGGGCACCCTCCGTTCTCCCATACGGTCTCTCCAGGATCAAATGGAGACAAAGGCGGCACACACGAAAAATGGGTGGCCGAACTCAGGGGCCCGGCCAGGGCCAGAGGGGGAACAAGGTCTCTCCTGGAGCCTCTGGAACTCTGGGCAAGTGGGGTGCATGCTATGTTTTCTAGCTTCAGAGCGCGGGGGGAGGGGGCGGGAGGGTCAGGGGAACGGAGGCTTGGGGGAAGGGATTGCTCCACACAGGCGTTGGGGACGCTTCCTGGAGGAGGTGGCGTGGGAACTGGGCCCGGGGGGATGTGCAGGATGAGATGGGCAGACACAGCTGAGAGGGGCGGGGAAGGAAGGCAGGGGTGGGTTTGGCGGGAGTCCTGGGTGCAGTGGGCAGGAGGCGTGAGCCGCAGACAGCGGGGAGCAAGCGCACTTGTGAAATCTGAGAAAGGACCCAGGAGAGGCATCTCGAAGGACCTCGAATGGGCTGACACGGTGGTGCTCCTGGGAAGACCACGGGTCGTGGGCTCCCTCATCCTGCTGACAGCCGGCCCCTGAGAGGATTTCGGGGGGCAAGGCCCCAAGGGGCCGGTCAGGGTCTTCTCTGAGAGGCCCCTGGCTTCTGGACGCGCTTCCCAGCCGTGGAAGGCCAGGTGTGCGCGGGGAGTAAGGCCCGGCCACAGGGGGAGGGGCCCGGAGGGGCTCTGCCGGGGACTGGGGACCGTCCCCGAAGTGCGCAGTCACAGACCACCCCTCCCGCGGAGCTTTGGTGTGGAATCCTGACGACTCGGCGCCCGGGACCGCGGGCCGGTTCAACACCCCGCGGGGCAGGATGCGCAAGGCTCGGGGGCCACCAGCCCTAGTCCCGCAGGCCCAGCTGTCCCCTGCAATCCGGAAGAATGGGAGCCGCGGGGTGCCGGGCGGAGAAGGACGGGAGAAGGGGGTGCCGGGGAGCTCCAGGAAAGCCAGAGGGGAGGGGGCCCAGCGTGGGCTTCTGTGCCCGGGCTGAGAAAGCCGAGGGCTGGCCGGGTTACAGAGCTGACCTCTGCCCCCCCGCCAGGCTTCTGGGAGGGAGGGGGTGGAGGAGCTCAGCGTGGGAGGCTCCTGGCGGAGCCGACAGCGGTGACCCTGAGCCCCCCTGGAAAGGCCCCCCAGGTTCAGCCGCCTGGGAGCACGCACTACGGGGGCGCCCCCGGCCGCACATGACCCGAGGCTGGAGGCGCCCTGCAAGGGAGGCGGTTGCTAGGAGACCGACATCTCAAGGCCAACCTCCAAATGTGAGTCTAAGGCTCAGTCAGAACCCGGCTTCCTTTCGTGGCCCACGGAGGCTTCAGGAACTAGATCCCCGGGGGCCACCTGCGGCTTGGGGGCACAGAGCAGCGGCAGGATGGTGGGGGGCTCGGCCGGGACATGGCGCAGACCTCAGAAGGGGCACCGACCCTCCGGCCGCCCCCACCCCTCCGTCCCCCTTCTGGATGCAGCCTGGGGGACAGCGGGTGGGGGGGTGCGTGCGCCCAGGGCGGCCACCTCGGTGCCCCCGGAGCTCCTCCCACCACCACAGGTGTCAGCGGGACAAGTGCTTTCCTGGGCCACCCTGGCTCTCTCCCCAGGCGCCAGGGCTTGCACGTGCGTGCACATCTGCACAGAGGACACAAGCCTAGGAGCAGACATGCACACCCACCTGGACGCACACACACTTGGGTGCGCGGCTGCAGCCTCACCAGTGTTATTTCTATTCCAAGATGCCCCATTTCATCCATTGTCAGCCACCATCTGCGTTGTCCAGCAAGTCCCTAAGGTCCCATCTAAAATGTCAGTTTTATCAGAAATGCTGGCGGGGCACCTGGGGGGCTCAGTTGGTTAAGCGTCTGACTTCGGCTCAGGTCATGATCTCATGGTTTGTGGGTTTGAGCCCCGTGTCGGGCTCTGTGCTGACAGCTCAGAGCCTGGAGCCTGCTTCAGATTCTGTGCCTCCCTCTCTCTCTGTCCTTCCCCTGCTCACGCTGTCTCTCTCTCAAAAATAAATAAACGTTAAAAAAAAATTAGAAAGGCCGTCCCTGTAACCTTCAGACTAGGAAAGCGCGTGCCGCTCTCCCACAGCGCCACCGGGGCCGTCTAGAAGGCCAGCTCTTCAGAGTCAGAGCCTGAAGCCTCCCCAGGCTGCGCACCCAGCACTTGGCTCGCGGCAGGGTCTCCCCCAGTGTCCTTCCCAAGTCCTAGGCCAGTGCTCTCTCTTCTGCCTCTCCTTTTGGAAAGGATAATGATTTTTTGCTCATTTTGCTTATTTTTTCTCATGAGTTCTCTTGTTTTAATTGAAAGATCATAATATTCTTTTCAGCTGTTTTCTTCACAATGATGACTTAGGATCCTCCAAACCTCAGTGCGTAGTGGTAATATTTCTACAGCGTCTCAGATCGAAATTTATAATTTAATCTTTTGGGAGGCGGTCAATAGCATCAAGTGAGCAAACGACACTTGACATGTTCACCAGGGTTTTCACCCAGTTCCTGGGGCTCCATGGGAACTAGAGGGCGGGGATCCTCCAGGAAAGTCTGAGGACAGCTCTGTCCCCCCCCATCCCGCCCGGGGTCTGCCCTGGGTCCCCGCCCCCGCCTCCTCCCTTCTAGCTGGTACCCACTGCGTGCCGGGTCCTGGAGGGTCCTGACCGACACGGCACCTTCCCCTTTTTGCTCTGGCCTTCTTTCTGGACGGGAAGGCCCCCCCACACCCCGTTTCCCAGGAACGCGTAGTTCATACAGTCCCTCTGGGTCTCTGGAAAGAAGCACATCTTTAGGGGGAGATCACCAGCAGCAAAGGGACACGGATGCCCCCGCCCCCTGAGTGACCTGTCTCTCTAGAGGAAGAAGGTCCAGAGCCTCCGCCGGCCGCGGGCCTCCAGAGAGCGCGTTTGTTTCCAGCCAGGACCTGACCACAGTCACCGCCCTGAGCGTGCGCCTGGGTGGCCTGGGACCAGTGGCCAACAATCGAGTGAACGAGTTTCAAGTGCGGGACCAGCTGTCCAGACTCGACGTCTCGCTCCTGCCCAGGGGGAAGCGAGGCCGCTCCCCTGAGCCTCCACTTGCTCGTGCGCATCGCGGGGACACCCGTGGGCCTGTTTTGGGGGAGACAGGTCAGGAAAGTGGGTTGCGATGGGTCGAGGTCTTCAGGGCCGTGAGGCTCAAAATGGTAGAAGCTTCTAGACAGCCCTCATGCAGGATGAATTCGAGGAGACAATGCCCCCCCCACCACGAGTGTGCAGTTGTGCGCTCACAGGAGGAGGGCGGGAGCTCCTGCGGGAGGGGGTCTGACCTGGTCAGCGAGGCCAGGGCTGCCCGAGGTGGGGAGGAGCTCTCCCAGTCAGGGCTGGGGGCCCCCACGCCGCTCTGGGCTTCCAACACCTGCTCGCGCCTTCTCCACCAGCCAGGCACCGCCCCCTCACGCTGCAGGGGCCCCGTGGGCGCATCCTTCCTGGTGGCAGAGCAGTGTCCTCCAGTGCGGGCGGGGCTCCCTGGCCCCGGTTCTGGCTCCTAGCGGGTGCTCAGCAAGCAGGTGCTCAGCAAGCACGCAGCAAACAAGAAGCCCGTAGGCTGGGGGGCAGCACGGTACAGAGGTCAAGGGCACGGCCTTCAGGCCCCACTGTGTCTGGCACAGACCTGATCCCCCTGAAACATTGAATAAATGATTCAGTGCACGAATGAATGAACAATTGAACAGGACAGCCCCCGGGCTTCACTTCCTGTTACCCATTCCCCGGTGAGTATACATTTGTTGAAATGTATCATGCCCGGGGGCGCCTGGGTGGTCAGGGGATTAAACTTCTGACTCTTGGTTTCTGTTCAGGTCATGGTCTTGAGGTTCAGGGTTCGAGCCCCGTGTCGGGGTCTGTGCTGAATGTGTGGAGCCTGCTTCAGATTCTTTCTGTTCCTCTCTCTCTCTCAAAAATAAATAAATCAACATTAAAAAATCTTTAAAAATTTAAACCAAATGTAGCATCCTTGGCTAAGCGTCAGGCACGTGAGAGGTATAGCACATTTTTACTTTACTTCAGTTCAGCCTGAAGGGTTTGGTTCCCTCGCTCAGATCCAGTGACGGGTTTGGTGGTGACGTTCACGGACAGAATTCTAAGAGGTGCTCTCAGCTTGGAGTCTGACGGCGTCCCGCTCCGGGATGTGGGGTAATCACCCTGTGCGTGAGCGTCCTGGGCCTGGGCAGGTGCTTCCACCCCCCCCTGCAGCAAGCGAAGGTCATGAAGAGCCTGTCTCTCTGGCGGAGGCGGGAGTCCATGACTCACTCATTGTTGGGTGGCGGGAGTGGGGGGAGCAGGCCGGCCTCCAGGGACTCCCCAGCCGGTGACCCCCCCCAGTGGACCCCTGAGTCCTGCGCGGTCTGTCCCTGGCTGAGCCGAGGTTTTCACGGTGTTGTGTGATTTCCTTCTGGAACTCTAGCTTCCTCGTGTGTAAACTGGTGAAGCCTGGAGAGAACCAGGTGGGCCCCACGGAACCTCGGGGGCCGTGTCTGCTCCCCCAGACGCCCCGTCAGCAGAGGACCCTTCGAATCAGCTCCCTCCGGGTCCTCTGCTTGAGGGCCAGTGCTTGCTGGTGACAAAGATGACCTCTCTGAGGGTGACACGGGGGTCTGCGCAGACGGTGAGCCCCGTCCTTGCCTCCTCCCCGGGTCTGGGGCATCGGGGTCTCCCTAGATCACTGAAGCCATGCCCTCCCCCACGTCTCCAGGCCTGAGCGTGGCAGTCACAGCTGCGCCTTGAACTCTGGTGTCCAAGCGCGGAGCTGCTGGGCTGGGCCGGCCCTCGTGCTCAGGTAGGACCATCCCCCAGTGCCCGGGGACCCCGAGAACGCGTGACCCTGGGAAGGGCTGCGGGAGGCAGTCCTGCTGGGGCGTCATCACGCCGCTCCGCCGCCTTCTCCACTGCAGGCTCTGTGCCAGGCG
Organism: Helogale parvula; assembly: GCA_004023845.1. Classification (NCBI taxonomy): domain Eukaryota; kingdom Metazoa; phylum Chordata; class Mammalia; order Carnivora; family Herpestidae; genus Helogale; species Helogale parvula. The sequence continues at coordinate 11,989 of PJEM01011577.1, read as the reverse complement.
CGGGGCCCTGGGCCGGGGGCCAGGCCAGCCCTGCCCCGAGGACGTCCGACGTGTCTGAGCCGTCAGGGGCTGGTGGTCTGTCCCTGCAGGGATCCCTGGGCCACCGCAGAGGCACGGCCACCTCGGGTGTGTCCCCTCGGTCCCCAGGAGCCTGGGCTGCAGGCAGCCTGATCTCTGTCCTGGAGATGAAGGATCAAAGCGCAGAGAGTGAGTCATTCAGTTGTTTCCAAAAGAAGCCAGTCCAGCAGGCGCTGCTTACACACGTCAGAGCGGACCGCCACGCTCTGGGTCCGCAGGTCACCTGCGGTGGGGGGTCCCGGCCAGCTTCCCCCATGACCTGGGTCCAGCCCGCGGTCAGGTTTGGGGCACCGGGCTGCCCGGGCCAATGTTCTCGCAGGAGACCCCGGGAGCACAGACCCCACCCCCTCAATCCCACGGCCAAGGTGGGAGCTGTGGTTGGGAACTGATGGTTGGGAATTATGGGGTCTGGGGCTCGCCCTGGATGACACGGCCCGGCAGCGGGCGGGGATTTGAACCCAGGCCTGCCCGACACGGCAGACGCCCCTCGACAGCACTGGCCTCTCATTTGGACTCCAGTGGGAAGCCCATGGCTCCTCCCCACGGCTCTTCGAGGTGACAGCGTCCCAACCCAGCGTGACGTGGCCCAGACGTGGCGCCCACCGGCCTGTCTGGCCCTGGAGAGGGGCCAGTCCCCCCCAGGCTGAGAGCTGGGAGAGGTGAGGGCAGGCGCGTGACCGGAGGAAGAAGGGTGACGGCGCTCTGTGTCTCCCGGGGCGGCCCCGTCGGCTCGGCCAGACACCTACATGACTTGGATGCCTTCCACGTCCCAGGGAACGCCTGGGTCACATTGCCCAGGAGACGCGAGTGCAGGCCGGGCTCCCGGGGCCTGGGGGCGGGAAGGGGGGGCGTCTTCGCGGCAGGGAAATAAGATGACCGCAGCCACTTTGGCATTTCATTCATTCAATTCATTTGTTCATTCATTAATTGATTGATTGGCTCATTCAACATGCACAGAGGCTCCTGTGTCGGCCCAAAGCCGGGTCCTGGGACGGAGTTAGACGGGACCAGGATTGGCCGCTCCTAGGACCTTAGGACAAAATGAGACCATAGAGCACAGCCTACTCACTCACAGGGAGCCGGCCATCTCAGCTCTCCTCCTGCAAGTGACGGGGAGCTCACTACCTATCCAGCCAGCTCTTCTCAGAACTGAATATCTCTGCCTGTCAAAAAGTTCTTCCTTCCTTCCTTCCTTCCTTCCTTCCTTCCTTCCTTCCTTCCTTCCTTCCTTCCTTCCTTCCTTCCTTCCTTCCTCTCTCCTTCCTTCCTTTCTTCCTTTTCAGTTTTGTTGTCTGCTTATTTGGCTATTACAAACAGGGCTCCCAGAAACAGTCTGACACAGTCTCCCGGTGCCCGTGGACAAGAGATTCTCTAAAAAACGTTGAAGTGAAGTGACTCCTTCTGCTCCGCTGCACATTTACAAAGAGATGATGCCAAGTCGCTTTCCAGAGAGATTGCACCCAGTTACGCAATGTGCTGTTTTATTCATTTCTAGAAATTCTATTTGGTTCTTTTTCAAATCTGCTCAAGTCATTTTTAGAACTTTTTGCTCTTAACTCACATTTTTCAGTTCCCCCGGTTTTGTTTGCGGAATCGCACCGAGCGGGCCTGCCGGGGGTTTTCCTCAGCAGCTCTGCGGCCGGAGGGCGCCGCAGGGCGACGCGGGCGCCCGCCATCTCTGGTGGTTCTTACTCATGGGGTCCCGGTTCCTTGTGTATTTGGTGCCGCCTCTCCGTAAGGTGCTCACCGTTCTTGGCGTGTCACCGACCTGTTTGGTCCCGAGGTGACTTCCTCCGGAGGGATCTGCATTTGTTTGTGAGAAGTCTGGAGGAGGCCGTCTGAGCAGAAACTCTCCGCCCGAGGTTCCTGCAGACGGGGCCAGAGTGTGGCCTGACCTTGCCGGCCTGTGTGGGGCCGGGGGCGGCCACGAGGCTCCAGGGTGATCCCCTGTCCATTCGTAAAATAACTGTACGTGCTACTAAAGATCACAGCCTAGACCCATTTCCTGCCTGGGCTTCTGAGGCCCATCCCGGGACACCACGGCTGGCAGGTGGCAGACATAGTGAGACCCTGGTCTCCAAGAATGTGAGCACCCAGGACAGCCAGGGTCCCCGTTCACGGAGCATCACTGCGGGTCAAACCCGCGGTGGGTGCTGGAAGTGCTCTGTCTGACTTCATTCCCACAACAGCACTAGGATCACCTCACCCCTTTTGAGGATGAAAACACCAGGTCAAAGGCACGAAGCCACCAGACCCGAGGTCGTGAGCCTGAGGGCGCTGTGCACGCGGCGCTCCTGGACTCCCGGACGTCCTACCGCCATGTCGGGAGTTCGGAATTTGTTCCTGCTGGCACCAGAGGGCCAGGGACCGCCCTCCCCCACCCCAGCCTAGGGCCCTGCCTCGGACGCCTGGGAGAGCCGGCTCTTCCCTTGACATGGCGTGACTCATGCTGCCTCTGCTCTGAGTTACAGACAGGAGCGGCCGCCGCCTGTCCAGACACTAGACGCCATGCGACCAGGGTGCAAGCTAAGGGCATGGTGCCCCTGTTGCAGCAGGGACAGCCATGGCTCGGCAATTCGTGTCCCCCCTGCTTCTTCTGTTTGCAGACCTTGCCTGGACAGAAGCGCTCCCTGCCCCTCCTGGGGGCTCAGCAGGGGGTCGCCTCCCTCAGCCACTCACCTGACGCAGCTGACGCCATGAGCCCGGTGGGTCCCTGCCGTGCTGCCCTCTGGCCTCAGCCCACCCCACCTGCCACCCTCAGATAGAGGTGCAAAGCTGCAGAGTGGCAGCCCAGCCTGGGAGAGGGCAAGGAAGACTTCCCGGAGGAGGCAGGCTGGGCCTTGAGAGATGACTGGTATGAGCAGGATGGGTAAGTTCTCTCTCCTCCGAGCCTGGGTAGTCTCTGCTTGAGTGGCTTTAGACCTCAGTTCAAGCATCACATCCTCCAGGAAGCCTTTCCTGACCTCACCCGCCCGGGAATCCCCTGTGACAGATGACGCTCTGTGTCCCTCTCCTTTGCAGCCCCTGGAAGCAATGGGATTGCACGGTTGATGTCACTCCCACCAGCCGACTTTGGGCTCCGGGAGGGCAAGGACCTTGTCACCTTGGGCCCCAGCATCCAGCGGAAGCAGCTACCGACGTGAGCACAGGGTCCATCACAACCTAACAGCGGGGCAAGGACCTTAACCCCTCTGGTGCTCTGTCTTCTCATCTGTAAAAAGGGTCTGTTGGGAGGCTTAAGTGGGGTAATGGAGGCACAGTCCTGAGCCTAAAGCTGGTGTTTGAGAAGCATTCGCAGATTTTATTGTCTCGATCCGTGCCTGGCACCGAGCACATGCCCAGCAAATATCTGTCCCATCGTGCATGCTGTTGACAGGTGTCTTAGTCCCCGGCACGAGAAGGCAGAAGGAGGGTCAGCACCTGCGTCCCTGGTGGGGAAATCTATGGGGACCGAGGGAGGGAGGCCGGGTGACCCCAGCTGGGGTGGGGCGGAGCGGGCGGGTGTCCGGAGGGGAAACGGGGAGCTGGCAGCCCTCGCCCCCATCCCGGGTGACCCATGTGCCCCGCCTGCAGGAGACAGAGGGCGAGGCTCCTCCCGGGAGGTTCCGGATGCTGCGGGCCACGGTTCGGCTCCCACCGCCCCGCAGAATTCTCTCTGCTTCTCTGGGTCAGCGCCAGAGGACTTCCGCCCAAGCCCTCCTTCCTGAGACCAGGGTCATATGCTGTGTGCCCCCCACTCCGGGGCCCCACTTGGCGCATCAGCAGCGGAGCCCTCGCATGTGGCTGGTCCAGCCCAGGAGAGCCGGCAGCAAGGGGTGCCCGGTGGCTCGGTGACTGTTGCACGTGGAGACACTGAGTCCTGCGGCGAAGTCGTCCAGCTCCTCAGAGAAGCCGGCGAACCGTGTCGGGGGAGATCAGTGAATCCTGGAAGCCACTGCTGGAAGCCACGCGAGGCAGAGACACCGGAGGTCGTTAGGAAACTGACTCCCCGAGCGGGCCAGGGGTGGGGGCATGAGGGCTGCTGGCCTGGGGGCTTCCGGCTGGGGTCGGGGTCCTCCGGCCGTCAGTTGCCGAGGCTAGGGCCTCCCAGGCCCCCAGACTCGCCTTCCCCGTGGGGCTCTGTTTCAATTTGTTTCCAGCTCTCTAATTCAAGAGCAAATAGGGCTGAATCCAGCGGGCTCTGTGCTCCCAGCCCCAGCCCGTGCTTTGTGTCTCCTGTTCATGCCGTGGAGACACTTGGCTGCAGGGGGAGGCCCCCAGGACAGGTGGGGCACGCCGACCCCCCATCCCACGCGTGCGGCTCTGCCTGCTCCGGGGACCCCCACACCCACAGCCTCCCCCGTGTCTCTCCCCCGTCCGTCCGCCCTCTGGGCGTGTCATCTACATTCACGGTCCACACTGCCGCACGCCCGGGGCGCGGGGGCGGAGGGCCGGGGGCTCAGGCTCCAGACTGGGGGTCCCGGCAGCTGCCCAGACGGCTCTCAGAGCCCGGCACCCCCTTGGCGGATCCCATCACTGCTGTGGGCTGTCTCAGCCGCCCCTGCCGGCCCCAAGGCCCTGGGGCCTGTCTGGGGGGGGGGGGGGGGTTCAGGGCCCGGGGCTAGAATGGGCCGGCTGGGCCTCCTTCGCCCACTCCACTCTCCCGAGGAGCACTGTACCAGGAGTCAGCATGACAGAGGCCCTAGACCCACAAGAGGGCAGCCACTGTTGGGTCGCAAGAGGCAGCCCCACCGCCTCAGAGCCTGAGCCAGGGTCTTCCAGTCTGTTGTGGTTGCCTTGGAAACCAGGACTCCAGGCCTTCTTGCCCACCCCGCCCCCCAAAGCTGGGGCTGGAAGGAGGGGGGCCTGGGGAGGGCCGGGTCTGGGGCTGCAACTGGCTGTTTTCCTATCCCGCCCTCTGCCCTCCCCCCATGTCCCCCTCCCAGGCAGCGAGACCCCCCTCGGGGCCCAGCCTGGGCAGCTGGATGTCTAGAAGCCCCCTCCTCCCAGGGCTGCACCCTCTGGCCGGGCTGCCACAGCCAGGGGCAGGGAGGGGGGCTCTGGGGCGCTGGGGCTTCCAGAAACTCACCGGGGCAAGACACAGAACACCAGGTCCGGGAAGAGTCTGGTCTAGAGACAGTCTCTGATTCTCCCGCCAGCCTCTCACCCAGCGCGCTGTCCCCGCTGCCCACGTCCTGGGACGCTGGGAGTCATGGGATTTCCCTGCATGCCTTGTGCTGTCTCCCCCCGGAACCAACAGTCCTGATTTCCTGGGGACTCTGGTCTCAGCTGAGCTCTGGGAGCAGAAAGGGGAGACAGAAGGCTCTAGAAGCTTCCATGCACAAAATGCTGGCCGGAAGCTCTTCAGGACTCCTTTGCATGAGTCTCAGGGAGCTCAGCCTGATCCTAATCGAGCTTGAAAACCCTGGAGATGTGTGTGCGCCTCCTCAGCAGGGGTTGGGCCCGAGACCCCTCTGCAGTTGGGGTCTGGCGATTGGAGCCCGGGAGCTGGGCCGCCTGGGCCGTGCGCGCCACCCCGCCGCAACCCGCCGCACCCCGCCGCATTCTGCCGCACAGCGCCCCACAGTTTGCCCCGTGCTGTCTCGGCCGGTCTGACGTTCACACCTCCCATCATCCCAGGGAGTCAGGGACGGTCGTGCCCATTTTACAGGCGAAGAAACTGAGGCTCCAAGGTTTGCGATCTTGCATGGTGAGGGCTGGATATGAGGTTTGTGTCCGGGTCCAGGGTGTCCCCGCAGCACGTTTGGGGCCGTGTGTGCATTTCCTCCCTCCATCCACCCCAGCACCTGACAGTCACGCTGTGAGGGGCCCCCGTGTGCCCGGCCCAGGCCGGGTGTGGCCAGCAGGAGCAAAGCCCCATGACTGCCCAGGGTGCCTCCTAGGTCACAGAGAAAAGACACCCCCTCGGCCTGGGAAGAGCTCACCCCGCTTCCCCTGGCCGGCTCCCACTGGCCCCTCTAAGCCCAGACCTCTGACTCTAGCCCAGGTCCCACTGCACATGGGGGCAAACCAGTGTCTGGATTTGGTGAGGTGGCGGTGGGAGGGACAGGTGGGGGTCACGTTCCACAGACCCAGGGGAGGAGCCTGGTTCTCCCAGGAGGGGCTGGGAGCCATGGATAGATTCAGAGGGGAAGCAGCGCGCTCTGACCTGCATCGTCAAAGGATGACTCTGCTTGGCGTCACCTGCCTCCTCATAATCTGGCCGAGGGATGTCTTGTTGGGGGCTCTGTTTCCCCACAAAGGGGCTCGGGATCAAAATGTGCTTCCAGAGCCCTGTGTCGATGGTGCTTTAACAGACATTCACGGAGAAGTGGCTGCTGGGGCACGTGGGTTTGGAAACACCTGCCTCTTTCTCACAGGGCTTTGTTCCCTGGGCACAGGGCTCGGCCAGCCCTGCCTCTCTGTCCCTCATGATGGTCCCCAGAGCCTGTCATCCTCATCCGGCAATGTCCACGCCTTGTGAGCGGACCTGCCGGCTGGGGGGGGAGGGGGACGAGGAGCACACGGTGCCCGAGGGTGCTCTGCGGACCCCGACGTGAGGCGTGGGGGCAGGGAGCCCCAGCCCGGGCTCTTGGGGTCTGTTCACGCGCTGACTCGTGATATGACAGCACCGGCTGGAGGTCTGTGTCCACCCGGAGGGTCTGAGAGCCTGGGTGAACGGCCCGTGTGGCGGGGAGGAAGCCGTCATATCCGTTATCCCTCCTTCGAACACGGGACCTTCTGCGACCCAGGCGTGGACAGCATGGCAGGGGCCGGCTGGAGGTGAGGGCCAGCCTGACTGCTGCTGGGGGCATCCTGAGCCTCGCGGGAGGGCCCGGGCCGCCCCGAGAGCTCACAGCCCCCGCCCCCTGCTGGGTCCCCAGGTGGACATTTGAGGTCCTCTTATGAGTCGTGTCACCTGGGGCAGCGTGAAGGCTCGGAGCTGACAGCACAGAGCCTGAGGGGGGCTCAAACCGTGAATTGTGACACCGTGACCTGAGCTGAAGTCAGACACTCAACCGACTGAGCCCTCCAGGCTGAAACTCTCGGCGGGTGTTTCCCGGGCACCTGCTCCGGGCTTGGCCCCCTGCGGGGACCACAGGCCCCCACGAGGGACACACTCCGCCACCAGGGAATTTCTGGGCAGGAGCTGAGGGTCGAGGGACACGCAGGCCAGACAAGCAAACCAAGAGACAGACAGATGGACCAATCAATAAGGCAAACGAGACAGAATGATGGAGGTGCGCTCAGTCCTCCCTGAGGACCCAGTGTTTCCAGCCAGAGAGACAGGCAAGGACGCGGAGCTGCAGGAAAGGGGCCCCAGCGGGCGGCAGGGCAGGGTGCAGGGGTGGGGCTTGTGGGCCACGCAGGTGCCTGCAGGCTCGAGGGCAGGACCCGTGGGCTCAGACCCCACTTGCTGCTGTCACAGCTCCGCAAGGAAAGCGATCCCTGGGGAGACGCGAAGCTGGGGTGACTCGTGGTGTCAGCCCCTCCCTCACACCTGCTCCCGGGGGTCCCAGCAGCCAGCGTCTCCCCCACGGGGACTCTGTCGCTCCCTCTCTGAGCCCACGGCTGTCTATGCCTCTCAAGTTGGCGCTCACCAGCCTGCATATTATCACCAATCCCAGGGTCAGCAGGGATACCGGCTGGGAACGGAGCACAGACCAGGGGCTGAGGGTCGGCCAGACCCTCTGTGGGTTCCAGGCCGGCCCCCGTCTGCTCTCTGAACCCCCCACACGGGGGGCTGTGCTTGCCTGGCCCCGTGCAGACCCTCCTGTGACCCTGCCCTCCCCCCCCCCCCCCGGAAGAGGGTCCCGTATTCTCCCTGTGCCGCCCGGTGCCCCAGCGCCCAGCCCTCGCTGGGCAAACTTCCTGTCGGAGGGAGCAGGAGAAGTCGCCATCTGCTCCCTCGCTCCCGCTTGTCACTTCCCGTGTAACAAGCCCCCGGTGACACCGCAGCCACAGCCCGCTGCGCCCGCCAGCCGAGCGTCCTTTCCTCTCCAGCTGCCTCCACCCTCCCCTGGCCGGGCTCCTGTCCCCGCCGCCGGGGGCTGTCCTAGGGGCGGTGGAGCCGGGGAGGGCATGCCAGACCCAGGCACAGCCCCGCTGCTCACAGGCGCCGTGACCCCCAGCCAGCCCCCTCCCCGGGCGGGCGATAGGAGGTCCAGCGGTCAGACGGCACAGAAGTTCTCCCTGCCCAGACCCTTCCACTCATGAGCACTGCCATGTGAGCCCCAGACAGGCCCTGCCCCTGGCCAGTCCCACCGCCCTGACTCAGGGGCCCGTGTCCCCTGATCCCCAGATGGCTGGTCCCGAGATCCCCTGCTCAGAGGCTGAGCTCTACTCCCCTCCTCCTGCCGAAATCTATCATGCTCTCTTAGACCAGCCAAGGACCTGGGCAAGGACTAGAAAGTTCTGGAAGTAAAGCCTCAGCCTCTGAGCCCACAGCCAACTCCCACATCCTTGAATACCGCCTCTAACATCAACAGAACCGGCGGTGGTGGCTCGTGGGGCCCTTCCTGCAGCCCCTCCCCTCCTGAAGATGGTCCCTTTGAGCAGCTCCTGCCCTCCTGTGGCTGGTCCCCTTCCGCTGTGTGCTCTGCACCTGCTCCCACAAGCCCTGGGGCCCCTGGCTGGGGACACGGGCGCAGGAGGCAAGGACGGGACCCAGACCACTTCTCCTCCCCGGCCGGTGTCCTCACCTGTCCCCCGGGCTGTGGAGCGCCCTTCACAGATATGCTGTGGGTTAAACGAGGGACAGAGTGAAGGCTCTGGCCGACTTTCCACCGGGTCACTCGGCGTGAGGCCGACTGCAGGCACTGAGCGAGCGTCCACTCAGCCAAGCCCCAGCCGGAGTGCGTGCAGGAGGCACAGGAATGTGGACACCCTCGGAGTGCTTGCGGCTCGCGTCCCCTGCGTTAGGTCACCTGCTCACTCCGAGCCCGTGGCTGCGTCCACTTGTGTCCCCGATTCCCGGGGCAGCCCAGGGGCTGTGGCCTCGGGCACCCACGCCTCCGTGGCCCCTGGCGCGTCCCCTGGTGCTCACCAGCGGGTGCCGAGTGACGTGGCGCCTGCGCGGCACTTTGCCGGAGCACAGATCGGGCCGGAAGGTTACTCAGCCTTAAGAAGGACGGGATTCTGACCCCGGCTACCCTGCGGAGGAACCTCAGGGACAGAGCCCCGCCAAATAAGCCACTTCTCTGGGGTCCTTAGAGGCACCGGGTTCATAGGTGCGGAAAGTAGACGGGGGCACCGGGGGCTGGGGTGGGAACGGGGAGTCGGTTCATGGGGACCAAGCTAACGTTTGGAAGACGAGACAGTTCCAGAGACGGAGGGTGGCGACGGTCATACAGCTCGAGAGTGTGCTTGGCGCCATGAGCTGTGCACAAAGAATGGTTAAAACAGCACATTTTTTAAAGTGTATTTATGTTTCAGTGGGGCGCCCGGGAGGCTCCGTCGGTTGAGCGTCCGGCTTCGGCTCAGGTCATGATCTCACAGCCCGTGAGTTTGAGCCCCGCGTCGGGCTCTGTGCTGACAGCCTGGAACCTGCTTCTGATTCTGTGTCTCCCTCTCTCTCTGCCCCTCCCCCACTCATGCTCTGTCCCTCTCTTTCTGTCTCTTTTTCAAAATTCAAATAAAACATTATATAATAATAGAGAAATAAAAATAAGTTTATTTAATTTTAGAGAGAGCTGGGGCATCCGGGGCATGTGAGCAGGGGAGGTGCAGAGAGAGAGAGTCCCAAGCAGGCTCCACACCGCTAGTGCAGAGCCTGACATAAGGCCCGAACTCACGAACTGTGCAATCATGATTGGAGCCAAAATCAACCGACTGAGCCACCCAGGTGCCCCCAAACGGTAAGTGTTTATGTTGTGTGTATTTTACCACAATTAAAAATACGTTTAAAAAGCAAACAAAAGGAGATCAGGGCTTCGCAGGGGACAAGGAGGGCCAAGGACCTTTCTTGAGCATCTATTGAGTGCCAGGCGCTGGACCAGGGTCAGATCCAGGCATAAAGGGTCACCACTGCTCCACGAACTAGGGGCAAACAGGAAACGGGTCCGTTTTTAGGAGTTTTGAGAATCCAGTTGCTTCTGGAATCTAGAATCTAGACCATTAGGCCACATTTTTACGTTTGTCTTCCTTCCCTGGACTGTACAGCAAGACTCCTGTTGTTCCTCTTTCCCTTTTTGCCATGGCTGCTAGGAGGCTTGGGTAAAATTTCATCCTCACCCACAGTTGCTGGGATTGGGGTGTGCCTTTGCCTCTCCTTCTACATGGTTTCATTTTCCCATTTCTATTTCTGGTGATACCGTGTGGGTGATTCCCCTTGTCAGCCCCCAGGCTGCCTCCCTGTCTCAACCCACACCTCACCCGCCTTCCTCCGCCCCCTCGCTTTCTGCTTCTGCGAACACCTGACCGTCCCCCAACCCTCCAGAACCTTCCTGCCCTCTTTACTTCCGTACAAACTGTTCATGCATCGGACAGCCTCTTCCAGACTTTCTTTGCCTCCTTCCGGTCCTCTCTCCAAATATCGCTTCCTCCAGGAAGCCCTCTCTGTCTGAGCAGAATGAGTTGTTCCCGGCGGCTTCTACAGTGCCACCGTCTTGTGTTTCCCGGATCCCCGCCCTTCTGACAGGCTCTGAGGGACTCACGTGGCCGAGGCTGTCCGGCCTGAGAGTGCAGCCAACCTCTCCCGCGCACCCACAGCCGAGGGGGGTGCGTCGTGCCCGGTAGGGGTGCGTCCCGGCCCCCGCGGCTCTCCAACGGGCTCACGACACCGGATGCCCCTCCCGAGTCCTGGGGCCGGGGCCCTGGTGGCGCCTGGGGAAGCTCCGCGCCAGACAGCAGCTGCTGGTTAAAGGCCTGTTGGGTGAAGCTAATCAGAGAACGGGAGACAGAGCAGTAGAAAAATGGGCAAAGGGCTTGAACGATGCCCTTTAATAAGGGACAGGTTGACGTGGTCAGAAAGCACGAGGCAGGTGCTCGACCGTGGCATTCAGCGGGAAGGGAGGGGGGAGGAAGCGAGAGCAGCAGCCGGCGCACGCCCGCAGGAGGGTCCGGGGAGACGGCGGCCCGGGGAGAGGGAGGGGCCGCTGGGTCGCGCGTCCGGTGGTCGGCAGAGCCAGGAGTGTGTTCAGGAGGGTCTGAGTGCAAACCCAGACGCGGGACACCAACCGCTGCCTCAGTGAAGGCACAGTCAGAGCCGTCAGACCTGCGGTGCCCACGGGCCTCACGGCATCCAGCCCCACTCTACAGATGGAGAAACCGAGGCCCAGAGGGGAGAAGAGCCCTCCCAAAGGCCTCACGGTGGGGCTTTGGCAGAGCTGAGGGGACCCTTCCCTGCCACCCAATAAATAAAGCGGATCAGCCGCAGCACGATGGTGCTGAGTCGCCCCCGGAATCCCGCCGGGCTGTGCAGTTCATGTCGGGGCGTTGGACCGGGGGCCAGGGGCGCCTGAGACAGGACGGGCCCACAGAGGGGCCCGCTGGGGTCAGGGCAGGGGCGGGCCTGTAAACCAGGGTCAGGGGTTTTGACCAATCTGGCGGCCAGCAGTCACGAGAGTGGATGACAAGCAGGGGACGTGGGGACGGGGGCTCAGGGCCTGGGACGTGTGTACCTAGAGGCCAAGCAGACGTTGAGGCGAAGGGTGGAGCCGGCGGTCAGATGAGGCAGGATGGGGAGGGGGCCTGGGAGGGACGAGGAGCCCAGGGAGGCCGTGCAAGGAACAGAGAAGAAGTCCAAAGCCCGGGCGCTGGGACCCAATGTTGGGGTGAGGGGGACCCCGGCCCAGCTGCTGAGAGGCCCAGCCGGGCAAGAGCAGAGAGGTGTCCGCAGCGTGGGGACAGCAGGGCGTGCCTGACGGAGACCCAGGAAGGGGGTGTGAGTGATGCAGAGTTGGGGGGGTGCTCCGGGGGCGCTGGTCTGTGT
>PJEM01011576.1:0-53204 GCA_004023845.1 Helogale parvula | reverse complement strand
CTTTTGGACCCTGAATTCCTGATGGCTTGCCAGAGGGGCTGAATAGGGCAACACTAAAGTCTAGAATAGTTAAATCCTTCTAGTGAACTTTGGCAATGGAAACTAGAAGTCAGGAGGGAACTAGGTAGATCCCCTTTTTCTTCCTCCCATGGAATACTTTACCCCATGGCTGCTTCTTGCAGCCAATCTGTTTGAATTCCAGACTGCCAAAGCATCTGCCAAGCAAACTGTTGTGTAGTTTGGAGTTTCTTTGTGAAATAACTAATTACACTTGACTTTGTTTCACATCCCTTCTTGCCTTCTTTCCTCATCCATGCTGCCCTGTACCCCATCCCAAAATAATGCACCAGCGTTCTCATCCTTGGCTTAGTCTCAGGTTTGTTTTTTTTTTTTTTTGAGAATCTGCTCTAAGGCACTATGCACCTACAGAGAGCAGACTGTTCCAATAGAGGAGGAAGACTTGTTTTCTCAAGATATGATGGGAGATGTTGTACTTTTAAGTATGTTAAAGGATAGTGTTAGCCATGTGTGATATTTTCAGTGCTGACTTTGGAAATTAAATTCCTCATAAACAGCAAGTCCACTGTAAATGTTCTACTTCCCCAATATTATTATATGACTCCTTAGAATTTAAAGTTTGCTTTGACCAAAAAAAGTGTTCGGAGCTGAGAATGTTAGAAAAAAACTAAATATTTCTGTTTACTGTTATTTAAACTATTTAAAAATATATTGATTAAATGACATTAACAAAGACACTGAATTGCCCTAATTGACTTTTAGCTGAGATCTTTTTGTTGTTACTATTCTTGACCCTTTGCGTTAAATCTACTGTGCACTTAGTTTCAGTCATTTAATAATATCAGTTACATCAAAATTTAATCTCCAGTAAGTAAATTAGCTAATACCTACTGATGATTCAGCCATTTTGATCAAATTCTGCTTCATTTCTTTGCTTCCTATGTCTTTTGCCTATAGATCTGTAAATTCTATCCCTTGAAATAAGTGTATGAATATAACCAGTAAGGCAATCAGTAATATTATAGCTCTTTATTTTTCTTATAAGTTTATTTGCTTTGAAAGAGAAAGACAGTGTGAGTGGGGGAGGGGCAGCAAGGAGAGGGAAAATGAGAATCCCAAGCAGACTCCATATTGCCAGCGCAGAGCCCAACGTGGGGTTTGGACTCACAAAACCATGAGATCATGACCTGAGCTGAAACCACTAGTCAGATACTTAACTGGCTGAGCCATCCAGGTTCCCCTATTATAGTTATTTCTGATGTTTAAAGAGATGAGCACCTGGGTAGCTCAGTCAGTCAAGCATTGTTCTCTTGATTTTGGCTCTGGTCATGACCTCACAGTTCATGGGTCCTAAACCCGCATCCAGCTCTGTGCTGACAGTGTGGAACCTGCTTGGGATTCCCTCTCTCACTCTTTGTCTGCCCCTCCTTTGCTCACTCATTCTGTCTATCTCAAAAATAACATAAAAAGAAAGGAATTTTATATTTTGAATAAACCCTTCCATGTGGGTGTTAATCCAAAATGTCACATTTTTGCTTAGTGGCAGTAAAAAACATTTTCAAGTTGTTTGGGGGTGCCTTCAAATCTTGCAGAGAAAAGACACAATAAGTTAATGGTACCAAATCACTAACTTGTAACCTGTGTTTCATGATCTTTATGTGTATGTGTATGTAATTAGGTATTTGCCCAACATCAGTAAATATTAGATCAGCTAAATTTGTAGACACAAACAGGATGTATAACCAGATAAGCCTATAATCTTGCCATCATGTTATCTGCTAATAGCTACTAAGCAGCTTTGTTTGGTTTTCAGTCCAAATGTTACTTTTATAAAATTGGTAATTTGGATTGAAAAATGTAGATAGTTGAAGTTTTTAAAAATGAAGCGCAAATTCTGGTCTCACATTGTCCTTTATTTATAACCTCATTAGCATAAATCCATAAAATGAACGTTACTCATTTAATTTTTAGCACAATTATACTTATTATTGCTATCCTTCATAAACATGTTTTTGGCATATTGAAGAGTGGATGATCGGAAAGTTCCTCCTGTCTCTGCTGAAACCTGTACCTGTGCTTTCCAGCAATGACCTCATTGCCTGTAATTCTGTCTTATCCCACTGTCCCTTGTAACACTGATAATTGACTTTGCAGTTGCCTTTTTTTCTCCAGAATGGGTGTTGTTTCTTTTTTTATTACAAAAGTAACCTGTGTTCATTAAAAAAATTTATTTAACCAAAAAACCCCGGGTACAAAGATGAAAAATCCTCCATAATTCGACTGCCGGGACCCAGTCACTGTTCACACTTAGGCTTCTGTGCTTTCATATTCGTTGCATGCTTACATATGCATTTATATTTGCATCTGATTAAAGATGAGGTATTAAAGTAACACTGATTTATAACTTTGATTTTAAAACTTCATGCCCTTTTGTCATGGCATTTTCCCATACTTAAAATTTTATATCATCATTTCTAATGGCAGTGTTGTGTTCTCCTCCTTTGATCAATATCTTTTATTTAAGCTGTTCTTATAAAGGGCATTTCATGATATTTTCCCTCCCTCGGCAATAATTGAGTGCTTACTAACCTCCTGTCAATGTTCTAGGTGTTTTTCACTTATCTGCACATTTATTCTCACAACCTTATGAAGCAGGTATTATTCTTATCTCTCCTTTTTACATGAAGAAGCTGAAATTGTAATTTGCTCAAGGTCACATGGCTGAGAAGTGTGCGTCAGGGTTTTGAATCCAGACAGCCTGGCTCCTGAGCTCCAAGCTCTAATCACTGCTTCGTAAGTGTTTCCCCTATAAACAGCATCGCAATGACTATTCTCGAACATATATCTTTCACACTTCATTAATTATTTTCTTTGGATGTACTTTTGGAAGTAGACTTGCCTAGTCAAAGAATATTCGTATTATCAAATTTTTTCTTCATTGAGAGGTTGTACCAGTTCATGCTGTGAGCAGCAGTCTGTGGCCGTGGCTTCTCCCCACACCTCCTCCAACAGTGGTGTTAGCATTTCATAACACGTTTGCCAGTGTAATAAGTGAACATTATTTCCTAGGAAATTTTTTATTTTTGTATTTTGATTATTGTGAGGTTTCATGTATTTGTGAGTCGGTTTTCCCAAGTAGTTTTACATTTGTCAGTTGCCTTTTTACTGTGTCAGTTGTTTTTTTTTTTTTTTAACCCTGGTGCTCTTTATGTTGTTGATTTGTAGGAGTTCCTTTTGATTATCACTATTAATTTATTGTTATACATAGAAAATATTTCTCACAGCTTGTAATTCATATAATTGTAATTTCTGTTACGTGAATTCTCATAATTCACATTATATGAATTCCTGTAAGTCATGTTAGAACCTCATGATGCTTAGGCATAAAGAAGTTTAGAAATCTTTCCATTTGTGTTGTTTGGGCTTGATGTTACCATTAAAAGACCTTCAACCTCAAGGTTATGAGAATATTTACTAATACCCTCTCAATGTTTTGGAGGTTTTAAATTTTAATATTTAAACCTTGAATGTATAGTACATTGTTTTACAACAGATGTGATACGGGAATCTAAAAGTCATTAAATATTCTCCTACATTGTTTCTTAGGCCATTTTTTAATATTTAGATACTGCATTCTAGTGAAATTTATTTTGGAGTAAGGTATGATTTAAGGATATAGTTTTTCACTGAATAGTTAGCCTGTTAACCAAACAATATCTAGAGAATAATTCATACTTTGCCAAGTAATTCAAATGTCATTTTTATCATTATATCAAGTTCTTAAATATATTTTGGTTTTCTCTGGGTTCTGTTTTGCTACCCTGATTGGTCCACTTCTCTTGTGATGGTATTATACAGTTTATATTTTAATGACAGGTGTGGTTTTCCACTTAATTCTTCTTTTTCAGAATTGTCCTGGATAATTATGTGCATATTCCCTAAGAACTTCATATTTTTCTAGATTTAAAAATTCCCAGTGAGCTTTTAGGTTTTACCAGATATAGTTGAATATGTTTAATGTTGAGTCATTCATTTAATAAAAGGTTGTATCCCCTCATTTGGTCCAGTTATTACTTATGTATTTTTGTTTTATAAAACTGTAGAAGCTTGAAAAAATATGTACTTATGTATTTTTGTTTTATAAAACTGTAGAAGCTTGAAAAAATATGTACAGTTATAAGGTATACAGTGAAAAACCATCCACTAATCACAGTACTTAAAATGTAATAAGTTTAAATTTTTAATCTATTTTCTTCCAACTCTTTTTCCATGTATATATACTTTTTTATTTTTAGAAGGATTTTTTCAATGTTTTATTTATTTTTGAGAGAGAGAGATGGTGCACAGGCCAGTTAGGGGCAAAGAGAGAGGGAAACACAAGCAGATTCCAGGCTCAGCTGTCTGCACAGAGCCTGATGCAGGGCTCAAACTCACCAACCACAAGGTTATGACTTGAGGCCAAGTTGGGCACTTAACCAATTGAGCCACTGGGGCTCCTCCCTCCCCTTGTATATATACTTTTAAAAAATGTTATCGTGTTCTATTTCATATAGATTTCTAATCCTCCTTTTTTACACAACATTAAATTATAAATATTTCCTATGTCATTGAAATCTTTTAATTTACATGCTTTTTACATTTTTTTAAATGTTTATTTTTGAGAAGAGAGAGACAGAGTGTGAGTGTGGGAGGTGCAGAGAGAGAAAGGGAGACGGAGAATATGAAGCAGACTCCAGGCTCAGAGCTGTCAGCACAGAGCCCAGTGCAGGGCTCAAACTCATAGACCATGAGATCATGACCTGAGCCAAAGTTGGATGCTTAACCAACTGAGCAACCCAGGCACCCCAAATTTACATGATGTTTTAATTGTTCATAGCTAGGACTTTTTAAATAAAAGATGACAGACTTATATTTATTAAATTCTGTGTGTACAAAAAATATTCTTCAGTCATTTATTTCTTGTGGTGAATCCAAAAGTGTAGTTGGTAATCTCATGCTTTTATGGTTAAAGAACTGAATTCTATGAAATATCAGTTTTAGGATTATTGAGCTAAAATGAAACTAAGTATTGATTTTGATCCATTCAAAATTAAACATGGAAGTAGGCAAGAGAATAATCAGTTGTCTAAGGACAGTAAAAACCAGACTGTGCAGAAAGATTTCTACGTAACCACTGTTTTGTGGATTTGTTATCAGATGGATAGAAGTATTGACCACACAAAACTGCTGTTTTCTACTTCAAAATGACCAAATACTAAAATTCATATAATTCAGTCTAATAGTAAGCTCAAGTCTATCACTATTACTATCAGCTAAGAACATGAATTTGAAGCATAAGAAATTGAATATGCATACTGAAAACAATACTACAGAGTTTCCACTGGATGGCCATTTTTTTCAGAAGTCATGATGGTTTAATAACTTTATATAAGCCATACATACTGTTTCTCCTGATATTATGTGTGAAGAGTAAACTTTATTATTTTAGTGATAATAATGATACTTCAAAACTTGGTTTTCTCAAACAAAAATTATTAGAAAAGAAGCTTCTTGACCTTGGTCTTGCTTAAGAGATGGCAGTAGGTCTGTAAGTGGCTGGCCAGCATACTGATTGCTTGTTTATTATGTATTAAATAAGCAACCAATAGCACTGAAAAAATGCAGTGTAATTTGCATTTTCTCATATGAAATAATTTATTTTCTTATATTACAGAGAACTGATTTCTTTCCCCTAGTAATCTTAGATTAGTGCTGATATGAGAATAGATGAAATAGATGTTTTTGCTGGTCTTTTACCACATCACTGTGACGCAATGTTTTTAAAATGTGTGAACTCTTCTCTGGAATATACCTCTCTAGAGAAATAACCAGTCTTAGTGGTTGAACATTGCTGATTTGGTCCAGAGTCAAAGATTTCTTATCCTTTTAAAAATAATCTCTGGAGCCCTTCAATCTCTGTGGGAATGCAGTGATGAAGCAATAACATCTGTCTGGCAGTTAATGATCATCTAGAGAAATATATAGCCCAGCGTAAATTCAAGGTCCTTTAAGTCAGTTGGTTATTTATTAAAGAGAAATATTCAGCCAGAAGAAATCAACACTACTCTGCTAAATACTACTTTAAAAAATAAAATTGCATGTTTCTTTTAAAACAGACTTTCAAAGGATTTCTACATTCATGATCTTGTTTATTCCATATATCAATCTTAAGAGAGCAAATCAGATTATTTCATTTTTTAAAAGCTGACCCGAGACTCCATGGGGTGCCTGGTAGGTGGGTGGGTATCAATGATTGGTCACAAGTTATGTAACTACTAACAGGACTCCTGGGTGGCTGTCAGTTGAGCGACCAGCTTTGGCTCAGGTCATGATCTCATGGTTCGTGGGTTCGAGCCCCGTGTTGGACTCTGTGCTGACAGCTCAGAGCCTCGAGCCTGCTTTGGATTCTGTGTCTCCCTCTCTCTCTGACCCTCCCCTGCTCATGCTCTGTCTCTCAAAACAAAACAAAACAAGTTATATAACTCCTAAGCAGGAAGACTAAGAATAGGGTGCCTTCTGACTCCTGGTCTGCTGTGTTTTCTACTGGATCACATTATTTTCTTAACATAACACTATAGATACTGCTTACTCTACCATACTTTCTCACGAGTCATAGGTTATTTGTGAGATTAATGACCTTTATTGTAGCACGTGACTTGATATGGCTCATGTATATATAGTCGTCGTTAAGGACAAGCTTGAAAAAGTGAAAGACTTTAAAACAAATTCTATTTCCTTTGGGAGAAAAAAGCAAATGCGGTTTCTGATAACTCTGCTTCTCTCATTTATTTTTAAGTTTACTATTTATTTATTTATTTATTTAAGTTTATTTATCTCACAAACTGTAAGATCATGACCTGAGCCAAAATCCAGAGTTGGATATTTAACTGAGCCACCAGGACCCCAGCTTTTCTCATTTTCATTGTCTCTAAAAGAAAAAGTGAACACAAAATTATTTTGCTAGTGGAGTGTGGTTGCTACCTGTAAGCCTTCAAAATTGAAAATAGCTGTGACATTTTAAACTCCTTGAATCATCATCCAGTGATGACAAGTGAAAAATTTAGGCATACACACAAAAATATTTCAATATATAAAAATATAAATGTGTGTGTATCTCTCCCTCTCTCTCTCCTTCTCTGAGAGGGAGAGAGAGAGAGGGAGAGATGCTTCTTTACTGTTGACAAAATTCAGTGGCAAATTTATATTCTGTACATTGTATTTGGGAGTGTGTATGTATACTTATATAATAGTCTCCAGAAATTATTACCTAATACCTCACGTCTGCCTGCTACATAATACAGTTGTCTTTTATTTTCTCCCATGAGATTTACTATAGAGTCTGTCTTAGAGGAACAGATTCTACTCCCTTCTCTGTTATTAACTGGCTTTATGACTTTAAGGCAAGTCACTTAATTTTTCTAACTCTCTATTTGCTACGAGATATGTGACTTTCTTTTTCAGCAGTAAGATTTTGTTAGGTGATTTAGTTTTCTGTAAATGTTATTTGCTAATTTATTTGGTGAATTTATAAATTTACCAAATATTTTTAAGGCATATACTATGTATCAAAAGGCAGTGTACCAGATGTTGGCCAAACATCATGTGTCATGCCCTCAGGAATCTCATACCATATGGGGGGAAAGAGGAGATTCCTTAAATATTTGCTGAATTACAGTTGTTATCTGTGTTGCAATGGAAAAATGGAGAGTCTGATCATGTGATTATGAGTGTGCATGCCGGAGAAGTGGCTTGTGCTTCATTCAGACTTTGCTGATTTATATGTCTCCTTTTTAATGCACTCGACTTCCCCCTGCCAGATCTCTTTACCTTCTCTTAGGCTGGTTTTGATAACTTCTGGTTTTCTTTTTGCTCTCACCCACTTCAGTCCCGATCCATGCTGCTGTTAGAAAAATCAGATCATACCCCTCTCTTGCTTCCAGAACCTCCATTCAAGGGTATTTCTTTTCTCTACTATGGCATTCAAAGCGTTTAATGATTTGGTTCATAATTTCTTGTGTAACCTCACCTCATCTCTACTACTTCCCAAGAGTTTTCCATCAGGGATTTGGAGATAGGCAGCTGTAATTAGGTGAGAGAGGAATCTGAGGTCTGAGCTAGAGTTTGGAAGTCATTCTAATTTATTTCTTGAAAACAAAATGGACAAACTCTCCAAGAACAGGGACATCCTGGAGAATGTCCATAGTTAAGGGATTGGAAAAGACAGTTGGAGAGATCATAGAGAGATTCCTATGATCTCTCATGTAGCAGCACCAAAGCCAGAGAAAATAGAATTTCAAAGAAAGGGTGAACGCTGCAGAGAGGGATCAAGAAAAAATAGAACTGAGGAACATATCCTGGATTTGTAGATGAAGAGGTCATTCAAACCAATAATTGCAGACACATAATGACACTTTATATGGGTTCCAAAAGAACAATCTTCTGAAAGATTGATTCACTGAGAAAATATTATGAGAAGCATAAAGTTACATGGGGAAAAATGGACTCTTTCTCTGAGATCAGAATAGAAACCTGTTTCTGGAACTAGTACTCATTTAGGATGTATTAATATAAATTGTGGCTGATTTGATTTTTAAACTTAAAGTTCTCAACTTCTTACCATTTCATACAGTCTTTGTTAAATATATCATGCTTCCTCTAAGTTTTCTATGAGAAACCAAAAGGGGAAAATATGAACGTAGGTTTGTTTTCTGGTCTAGATTCCTAAAGCAGATTGTAAATGCATGATGACCTAATTTTTTATGAGTTCTCTGGAACCCAATTAAATAACATGTTAGCCATATGTATACATAGTGACTGGAATATTTTTGTGTTAGATTGGGCTTAGGCAGAAAGTTAAATACCTTTGGTTTTTAAAGATTTAACTGCTACAGTTAGAAATAACAGATGCCAGTCATGATTAAAGATTAATAGAATATTCAAAGACAAATAGGTCATATAGTATCTTGTTCTCCTTGATGTTACTAATAAGCAGAGCTTATCCCTCCTAGTGAGCCTAGAGAATTACTTTGATGAATCACGGGAACAGTTTTGTGATGAATGAAGATGTAATAAAACTTACAGTTGAGGTTTTATATAATTTTATAAAGCAAGACAATATGGCCAGACTGTTTTGGTTTAAACTTTGCTCCATTGCTTTCTAAGAATGTGACTTGAGGCAAGTTATTTAATCTTTCATTTTTTTTAATTTATAAAATATGGATAAAAATACTATCTGTTTTACATAGTGGTTTTTGATAAATATGAACATAGATGTGTGTAAGTGTACATATGACTATATATATTCACATAATATATGTGAAACTTGGAATACTTCTTGGAACCTACTAATATTATTGTTCTATGATTTTCTTAGCAAATTCTCTTTAGTTTGTAAATTTATCCATCATGGGGCCTCAGATCAGTGATATAGTATTACAACGGCAAATTTGTCTTTAAAATAAGAAAAACTCTGTGTCTTAAAAGAGAGAAAGAAGCCAGGGACGTATATAAATTTAGGCTCTACTGTTTCCTAGATGTAATTACAATATTCATTTCTAATATAAAATTTAATTTCCATGAGCATGGATTAGTCCTTCTCGTGGAAGTGCTTTTAAACATATATGGCAAACATTCCTTTCATTAATTTCAGAGTATTGCTTTTCTAGACCTCTTGTGTTTTCATCTTTTCAGAGACTCTCAGGTCTTAAACTCTTGCTTTTGGCAGCTCTGCACTGCATCATATCAAACGTGTTCAAGTGCACCCACAACCTATATTAATCATAATATATTTTTAAATTGATTTCTGTTGAGCTGTTATTAAAACATGGATACAGTATTATATTTTAAATATTTAAGTTTTTAGCAATTTTAATTTTGTAGTGTTTGGGGATTTTTTGGTTTCTTTTTTGACTTTTTGTTATATTTTGGAATCCTGGGGTCTCAAACATTTTTACTGTCTCAGAAAAACTCTTAAGCCCTGGACTCCCTAGCTAATGGATGAAACGGTCCTATTCCAAATATAATTATCTTAAACCAAGGCGACTCAGAGAAATAGTTTATCTTCAACTGTGCCCTGGATTCACCCCTTCCTTATTCTGTGTGCTCAATCAGGTACAAATCCTGGTTCTCCCTGTGTAAAAATAGGTTTGCCTTAAGAAATGAAAGAAAAGTACTTCCCTTAACTGATGAGTTCATGCTCACCCTGAACTTCCAACAAAGTTGGATTAAATTAGATCAATGTGCTAAAAATCTAGGAAGTCTGAAGCCTGGTATCCAACTTTTAGCTTGAGTTTTACTTACCTATACCAAACTGGATGAGGGGAAAAGGGGGCAGTCTGGGAATTTAAAGACTGGCATGTTTTAAGCTTAATTAATGTTAAGATAGAGCAACATGGGGTTACTAGTTTTACAACTTGGCAGCTTTTCTTTTTTGAAAATGACCTCAAAGATGAGCAAAATACTTGTCCATCTCTTAGCCATTTTTCTGGTTAGTCATTTATGCTATGAGTTGCACTCATTCAAAAATACAAACTTGTACATAAACTAAAAGATGGTGCTAGAAAACTGGCTTCCTTTTACATGGAGAAAAGTGAAATGGGATACCTAACCAGCGTCATGTCCAAAGGTGGGCTTTGGGTGGATTAAAGGTCTAAATATGAAAGGAAAAATTGTACAATGAACAGAAATAAAGGAGAATATGGAGAGAAAAAGCTTCTTAAATAAAATCCCAAAGCACAAACCATATGGAAAAAACAAAAATGATGAATTTTATTATATCAGAATTAAAGATTTTTGTCAGTGAAGGATGAGAAACAAATGACAGGCTCAGAGAAGATACTTGCAATGTTTAAAACTACGAAAGAATTTCTATCTAGAATGTACCAAAGAAAAGGACTTGCTTCAGCAGCACATATACTAGAATATGCCCCCCCCCCAAAAAAACCCTCTCAATTTTACAGAAAACAAAAGATAATGGATAGATAGCTTATAGAAGAGTAATAAGTATGTGAAGAGATGTTGTAATTCATAAATAACCAGAGGATTTTTTTTTAGAGCTATCATTTCTCATCCTTAGGGCTGATCAAAATTAGAAAAAAGTATAATACTAAGCATTGGTAGTGATGTAGGAATAACCTACACATAAAATAAGCTGGCTGGATGGATAGGTATACATGGGCTTTTAGTTTCTTAATGTTCTTTTTCTTAAGCATATTGTATGGCTTCAGTCATCAAAAGTTGATTGAAAATACACTATCAAAAGCCCCTCAAAGTTAGAAGGAAAATAGTAAATTTAACAAATGAAGATGTTTGTTAGGAGGATTGTATTCAAGTCCTTGCATTACTGCTGCATGGCTAGTTACTTTAGGGAATTCACTTTCCTCTTCAGCTCTCCTCATATAAAAGAGGAGTTCGGAGGATATAATTTCAAAGCTACCTTACAGCACTAAAATTCTAAAAATTGTAACAAACTCTTCTTAATCCTCGTTCATTCAGCAAGTATTTGAGGGCTTGCACTGTGACAAGCACTGTTTTATGGCTGAGGATGGTATGATACGATAGCACAGGCTTCGGTGACCACTTTTGATTAGGAAGTCGGAGATGTCCTTTCTGTAGAGGTGACATTTATGTTGAGACGGGAAGCACAGTAAGCCAGCCAAGCAAGGAACAGGAGCATGAGAATTTCAGATTAGAAAATACTTGAGAACGTAGTCGCTGGTACAACACTAACTGGATTCACTTCCAGGCTCTACCATTTACTAACTATATACCCTAGGGTAGTTTTCTTAATCTTTCTGAGACTCTGTTTTCTCCTTCATAAAGGGACATTTAATTAGCATTTATGCTAAAGATGGGAAGGTAAGTCGGTTAAGACATGTACAGTGCTTTTATATAGTAAGCACTGAGTAAGTGTTACCTTTTTTTTCCCCCCCAGGTAGAGGAAACACTTAATACAAAGACTCCATGAGGCTAAGCTAGTTATGTTCCAGAAATATAGACACTAGGTCTGTTTCTGGAAAATGGTAGGAAATGATGATGTAAAAGAACCAGGACAGATGTGTAGAGCTTCCTCAGCTTGAGTGAAGAGCTTAGACTTAACTCTCAGCAGAGGGAAAAGCAATTGGAATGTTTTAATCAGGGGAGTGACTTTGCCTGACACACCTTTTTAAAAGATCGCAGTTGGCTGCAGTGGGAGATGTGTAGAGGGCAGTGGCCTGGCTTTTGGGGTGGTCCTGGGGGATGATGGTGTGGCCGAGGGTGATAGGGTGGAGGTGAAATTCTGAGGGGATTTGGAAGGATTTTAAGCACTTGAAATTATATGGAAGAGGTGCCTGAGGGAGAGTGAAATGGGATAGAGAAGAAGGTCCAGGACCCAAATCTCTACCCAGCCCTGCCTTTTTCTCTGTTGTTCCACTAGGTGCCTGGTGGTCATTTTTACTGGTCCCCTTTACCTTCCTTCCCAACTTCTTATCAATTTTCCTACTGCTGTTCTGTTCAGGCAGAATTGGCACCCTCCTCTCTCTCACTGATCCTCCTGATAAACATCAGTGCCTGATTCTGCCCACTATTCCCTTATAATGTCTTTCAGATCCTAAATCTTCTTTTAAGTTTTTCCTACCATCACCCTATTCTATACTCTTATCCTTTTCTCTGAATTATTACAATCATTTACCACTTGAAGTCTCTCCCTTAAGAATCTCCCTCTGTGGGGGCACCTGGGTGGCTCAGTCATTTAAGCATCCAGCTCTTGATTTTGGCTTAGGTCAGGCTCTGACCTTTCGTGTGATTAAGCCCCTTGGGGCTGGTCTCTGCTCTGACTTGTAGAGCCTGTTTAGAATTCTGTCTGTCTGCCTATCTCTGCCTCTCCCCAGCTTGCATGAATGCTCTCTTTCAAAAAAAGAAAAATAGTTCTCTCTTTGGTTCAGATTAATATGTGAAATAGTACTTTGCATTTGTGTAGCATGTTCTAATTTTAAAAGTGCTTTCATATCTGCTATTTAATTTGATTCTCATTTAGGAAAAAAAAACACATACAAAAAAAACTCTTCTGAAAAGGAAACTGGCAGTAAAAGGCTATGATATGCCCAGATCCTATAGTCATTGATTGGGCATGAGTCTGGCCCAGAACCTTTGATTTCATATCCTTCCATTATAATGCAACCATTTCTATCTTTTCCAACACCAATATTAATCCACCTAAAATGCATCATTGTCCTGTCACTTCTCTAACTCAAAGCCTGGTATTAGGGAAAAAATTCGACTCTGGCAGGTAAGGCTCTCCCCGGACAGGCTTAGCTTTCACCTCACTCTACGTCCCTCTGCTCCTACCTTGACTCCTTGGCTCAATGTAAACTGTCCCTTGTGTTCCTGCTTATATGCATTCTTCACAACTTTCTTCCAATAGGATGCCCTGATTTTTCCACTCCTAACTTGTCTACGCATAGGAGTCTATCTGCCCACTAGGCAGATTGTTTCTTAGCATTCTCCGGGTGGTCTCTCCTGGCCACTCCTACCCCGGAGCTTCCTATCCTGTTTGAGACTGCAGTCTAGGGCCTGGAATTAAGGCCTAGGTAGACTCCCATCTTTGCCACTTAAAAACTATGCCATCTGTATAAGTCATTTAAATTTTCTGATCTATAATTTCCTATATTTAACATAGAAATAATGAAAATTACTACAGAGACTTGTCTTACAGATAAAACCTAATGAGCTAATGTAGAAATATGTCTTTAAATATAATTTCTGCCGTTATTAATTTCGACATTCAGTTATGACCTCTTTGGAATATCTTTTATACTGATGACATTATTATTTCATTTTCTCACAAGTATTTTACAGCCCTTCAGTTTAAATGTATGTTCCTTTGATGGAAGAGACTGCTTGTACTTTGTGATGTGACCCAAAAGTCCCAAACAGTGCTACAGGGATTTCTCCCGGTTAAATAAGTAATAGTTTGAGAATACAGAGGGAAAATACATGCTACTTGATTCCTTGAAAAAAAAAATTAAGGTAATTATTTAGCTCTCCATCCCAGATTTAAATACTTACTAGGCTGGATAAGGTGAGAGGGGCAGGAATATGAAGTAAGAAATGGGGGAGTAAGAAATGCCTCGTGCATGTGAGGCAGAAAAAAGATTGAGAACAAATGCCAAGTGTTCTAAACTCTAAACAATATTTAACTGTGGAGTCAGTATTGTATCCCTACTTCATCAAAGCTTGATTCTAGGTCAAGGCCAAGAGAAAATTAGAAGATTTTAAAGAAAAATCAATTTACCTTGCCACTGATCCTCATATTATACTTGCTATGTTAGGAAACTATGATTATCTGGCCCACACCCCCCTTAATTGTTCAGAACGTAAGTGGTGCAAAGTTGACACTTTAGAAAGGTGTGTTCTGTATGTGCATTATATCAGAAATAATGTCAATAGTCCTTATTACCTGCCTGTCTTGGCCATTGGACCCAGACAGCCTCCCACCTTGAGTCAATAAACCTTTAGTCAGTGAGCACTGGCCTTATGGCAGGTCTTTGTGGAAAGGAGAAAAACGGGAAAAGTAAGTATGCGGTGGACAGTAATTGTGGAGAGGAAACACTCAAGCCACTGTGGCCTCTGTCACTCAGCTAGTCCCCTCCATGAGGCAGCACTAGGCGCTGTTGAGGGACATCATTGCCAGCAAAACAACATATATAACACTCCTGCGAAGAGCTGAGTATTAACTGAGGGACAGTCTCCAAAAGAATTTCCTTGCCCTTCTCCCATTACCCATCCCTGCCCACAGTGGGCCTGGAGCCTATGTAAAAATGGATACATTTTTAAAATAATAAACTGGAAATGATCACATGAAATACTGGTAGTGTTGTAGAAAGCTCCCATTAAACAAACAAACTAAAAATAACCTGAAGAATAGGATTTTGGGGCACCTCGGCTCAGGTTATGATCTCGCAGTACATGGATTTGAGCCTCGCATCCAGCTTTGTGCTGACAGCTCAGAGCCTGGAGCCTGCTCAGATTCTGGGTCTCCCTCTCTCTCTGCCGACCCCCCTCCCTGCTCGCTCTATGCTCCGTCTCTCAAAATAAAGACATTAAAAAAGAAAGAATAGGATTTTGGAGGGGAATGAAGTTAGTCATTCACTGACTTTTTTTTATCGAGCACATCTTTTGTCACGGGTACCATACTATGCACCAGATGCACAGTGGATGAATAAGAGA
Source organism: Helogale parvula (assembly GCA_004023845.1). NCBI lineage: Eukaryota > Metazoa > Chordata > Mammalia > Carnivora > Herpestidae > Helogale > Helogale parvula. The sequence goes on along the minus strand of PJEM01011576.1, from coordinate 37,940 downwards.
GATTCTCCCTGCCCTCAGTGAATGTATGTTTTTTGTGAAAGGAAACAGACAAGAGCACTGTATAAATAAATAACAATAATTATTATATTAATTACAAGTAGCACTTAGTGTTTATTGGATGCCAAGCACTATTCTACACAAATTACGTACATTAACTCATTTAATCCTAACAATAACCTTGTAAGTTAGGTAACATTATCCCAAATTTACAAATGAAGAAATAGACACATGTAGACTAAGTAACTTACAGGCTGTCATGCAGCCAAGATTTGAACCTGGGTAGAATGTTCAGAGCCTGCATTTTTGGCTTTTTAATTATCAGTCATAAGGGCCACAGAGTAAAAGGGTGCGGACTTTGGGAATACTAAAGAGAAAGCATCATTTTCTAGTGGATTAAGTGTTTAGATTCTACTTTCTTGATTGTAGTATTTTGTTTTGCGTAAGTTTGAGGTAGGCTAGAGGAGCTCAATTCAACGTAAGATTTCTGTTTAAGAATTTTTCCCTTGTCACTTATTGGAAGAAGCAATAATGTGATTCTTTTAACATAGAATAACATAATCCAGTATGGACTAAAAAAAAGAATATGATAACAGAATGTTAGGGATTCAACTTGAGTTGAACCAACATCTTACAATCAATAATTAAGTTAATAACGAGATAAAATAAAACAGCTTTCCATCAGGCATAGTTAGGTGTAGCCCATTCTTAGGGAAAACAGTCAACTAAAGCCCCCCCCAATGTTGTAATTCTTAACTTCAGCAGGAAAAAGAACTGGAGGGGACAGGGACAGGTGAAAATTTCACTTGTTTTGTTTTGTTCTGATGCCCATGCCTAGCACGTAACAGTCCTTCAACGTGCCTTTGTCCAGTGAATGACTATAAAGGATAAATTTTGTTTCTAATGCTCTAGAAGAAAGGAAGGATGTAGCCCTCAAGAATCTAATTTTTATTTTAGAAAAAGCAATTACTTAGAATTAATACACTAATAATCTATGTAATTAGAATTTAATATGTAAGAATCCAGTTTGGAAAGCACATTAGTAACCAAAGGCACACAAAACATCTTCAGAGTGTTGCTCAAAAATAAAAAGTATAGGGGCACCTGGTTGGCTTAGTTGGTTAAGCGCCTGATTTCAGCTCAGCTCATGATCTCACAGTTTGCGGGTTTGAGCCCCTGCGTCGGGCTCTGTGCTGACAGCTCAGAGTCTGGAGCCTGCTTCGATTCTGTGTCTCCATCTGGCTCTCTTCTTCTTTCCTGCTTGTGCGCTCTCTCTCTCCCAAAATTAAGCAAACATTTAAAAATAATAATATAGGTAGAATTACTGTATGAATCAGCAATCCCAATTCTGGATATTTATCCAAAAGAATTGAAAGCCAGAGTCTCAAAAAGATATTTTCACACTCAGTTTCATAACATTATCCTCAATAGGCAAGAGGTAGCAACAATTCATGTGTCTGTCTATGGATGAATGGATAAACCAAATGTGGTATATACATACAAGGAAATATTATTCAGTTTAAAAAAGAGGGAAAGTCATGGGACACCTGGGTGGCTCAGTTGGTTAGGTGTCTTACTTAGTTGATTTCGGCTCAGATCATGATCTCACAATTCCGGAGATCGAGCCCCATGTCTGTCTTCCTCTCTCTCCCTTCTCCTCCCCTACTTGGGAGCCTGTGCTCTCTCTATCTGTTTCTTTCTCTCTTTCTCTCAATTAAAAAAAAAAAAAAAAAAGGAAATCCTGTCACAAGCTACAGTATGAATGAAACTAGAGGTCATTATGCTAAGTGAAATAAGCTAGTCACAAAAAGGAAAATACTTTATGATTCTACTTAAATGATGTATCTATTCAAATTTGTAGAAACAAAAGGTAGGGTGGTGATTGCCAGGGGTTGGGTAGTGAGAAAGCAGGAAACCTCTTTAATAACTAAAGAATTCAAGTTTTGAATGATAAAAGCGTTCTGGAGCACTGTTTCACAACAATGTGAATATACTTCACACCGCTGAACGATGCTCGGAGTTCGCACCCCTGCATCCTCCTGAACGTAAAGTAGTTTTGCCTGGATTCAGCTTCCTTTTCAGTGGTTTAGGTAGCTACAAAATTTGAACATTTTTCCTTCCTTCATAATGTTCTGAAAAGATTACTACTTTATATTGTGCCTCAATATCTGACCTTTGTATTCTAGAAGGGATATTTGGTTTGAAAGAGAAATTTACTCTATATTTCTGATAGAGGAACATTCTGAGGTTAGAAGCTCTGTAGGCACAAGGAGCAAACTAAGTCTACTTTGGATCACCTTGTAGTTTGTGAATAACCTGTAGGTGTCCTTCTTTTTTACATTTCTCCCTCTGTGGAAGGCGCTGTTCGTTCCACTGAAGGCTAGGGTGCTCATCACACACAAGAAGAGGAATCCTTGAACTGCTCAGATTGTAGCATTTATTATTGTAGCTAAATCTAAAGTATGCTTAGTATTGCCTGTTCAATATTAAAAGAAGGTTAAAAATGTAAATTTGTACTGTGTGACTGTTTTCCCATTATGATGGAAGAGGCTTAAAAAGAAAACATATACCAACAAGCAAATACATCTTTGTGGATGTTCCATTAAATATTTTGCTAAAAGAACAGAATGTGAGTTTCCTGATTGTGCCTTCTAGTTGGTACTCTCGGTAAAAGAGGTGACAGAAAAGATGTAGTTGAATGAACTATGTTACCCAGTCTTTAAGTCTTCTATCAAATACTACCCCCAGGAAACCTTCTGTAATAATAATAATGCTTTTAATACCTAACCAGACAAACCACCTCCGCCCAAAAGACACAATTCTTAACTCTTTATGGAAATACTCTATTATGATATTTTTATAATTTTCTTACCCCCCCACCATTATAGAAGCTTTTTTTTTTTTAAACATTTATTTATTTTTGAGAGAGCAAGAGCAGGAGAGGGGCAGAGAGAGGGAGACCGAATCCAAAGCAAGCTCCAGGCTCTGAGCTGTCAGCACAGAGCCCGATGCAGGGCTCGAACCCACAAACTGTGATATCATGACCTGAGCCAAAGTAGGACGCTTAACTTAACTGAGTCACCCAGGTGCCCCTATAGAAGCTTCTTTACAGCAGGGGGGGGGGGGGGCGCTATCTTTTTAAAGAAGCTTTGTATTGTCTGAAATACTTCCCACCTGCAAAGCAAGCAGTAAGTGTTTTTAGTAAATGTTGGTTGGATCGAAATGAGCCAACTGTTTACATGCTCATTAAATTAACTGTTCTGGTTGTTCTCAGGCATATGAATGGTATGCAAATCCACCTTATCACTGTATGCCATTGCCTAACCTAGGTAGGCTGATTGCAGCTCCTGTAATTTCTTGTTGACTGTTCAGGAAGTTTTTGTTTGTATTGAATAGAAGTCAAACATACTGAATTTTTTGGCACATGGGAAGATGTTTACAGCTTCTCTCTTTCATTGGTGCTATTGTTTAATGAGACCTGCCTGAGGAGTGTACTGTACACCACAGTTTAACGAAGCATTCGTTTATTCATGGGCTCGCCCATCAGATGACTCATTTAGCTGGTGCCTTTTAAAGAAACCTGGATAGGTGCAAGCTTGAAATACGTTAATGTCAGTCTAATAGGTTTCACGTAATACAACTCTCCTACTGTATAGTATTTATAAGTTTTAGCACCAACTAGCAGACTGCCTGATCACTCAAACATATCAACAAGAAGCTATGAAACTAAGTTAAAAAAAAAGAAAAGCTTTTGAAAGGAGACTCTGATCTTACTATTCTAGAGAAATTTGTAACCATGATATAGAAGTAGAAAAAATATACTCACCCATCAGCAGTACTTACTCAGTAGAGACCTGGTTGTTGTTGTTGTTTGTAAGGTTAAACCTACTATGCAACAAGATTAGGGCATTAAGTTAATTTTCAGTACTATCAGGGAACTGATTTTAATGCAGTTGACCTAAGAGTATATAGGTTAAATATCTCCCAGAGAGTCACATACAGGAACGCCACTTCTCACAGTTTGAAGAGGCTTTTTTTACATGTTTTTATTGGCTTTTTCATCAAAAGTATTTACGTAATGCATATAGCTTGATGTTTAATATTGCCTTTTTATTAACGAAGGTTGTTTTGCTAGAGGTGAACCCTGAGGTAACCCTGAAGATCAGATTGTTATCTGATCCTTACTAAAAAGGTTTCAAATGAGATTGTTAAGAGTATTAGCAACTTCTCTGTGGGTGGCCAACCTGTTGCTGTAGAACATGGGAACATCTTATGAAAAGTTGGTTGTTTGGTCTGGGTGAGGTAATGATCTTGTTACCAGATTGTTTTGCATCACAGAAGCATATAATCCCATTACTTTAATTTTTTAAAGTAACAATATTAGTTGCATTAAAATGACACTGCTTCTTATAAGGAATTAAAATCATACCAAAAAGAGCAAAAAGAAAAACAAAATTACCCAGTGGCCCAATAGTCTTTTTTTTATATTTATTATTACTATTTTTATTTATTTATTTTTTAACAGTTTATTGTCAAATTGGTTTCCATACAACACCCAGTGCTCTTCCCCACAAGTGCCCTCCTCCATCACCACCACCTGTTTTCCCCCGCTCCCTCTCCCCCTTCAACCCTCGGTTCATTTTCAGTATTCAATAGTCTCTCAGGTTTTGCGTCCCTCTCTCCAACTCTCTTGTTTTCTGAAGATTCTTTTAGAAATCTCTACAAAGAAATTTAAATACATTTTACATTAAAAAATATTCATAATTTTGTCATGAATGAAATTTTGGCGTGATGGGGGTTCTGGAGCCAATGACCAAGAAAGAAATTTTGAAGATGTCTTTGGTGCAAAAAGGTGATTTTATTAAAGCACAAACACAGGGGCCATGGGCAGAAAGAGCTGCACTGGGATCATAACAGGGCAACTCATTAAATACACTCAGGTTGGGAGGAAGTCAGGGATAGAGTAAGTCTGTAAGGAATTTTGGAAGCAAGGTTTCCAGGACCTTCAGGGTCTAGCTGTTGCTAGGGAAACACCACTTATTACCACTTAATGAAACCTCAGTCATGAGACCCTTCAGATGTATATGGGTGGGGGTGGGGTATAAGCTTGGAGGATGATTGCCAACATATATCCTGGGTCAGTCAAGATAAAGGAAGTAGACTTACAGGATCCTTGAGGTTGGGATTCTCTTTTGCCCCTAGCGAAGTGTCATCATTGAGGCAGCTGGGCTTCTAGAGAGAGGTCACTGCCAGTTTCTAGGACTTGTCAGTGGGCTATAGGCAGTAAGGGAACTTAATTTTTCATTGGCCTTAATTTCCCTCATCACCATGGTAAGCACTTAAACCCCTTTCTTTTGTTTTGAGTGTCTGAAGAACATCACACGTAGTCCACGTGGGGTGTGGGTGCTGCTAGCCTGTGTTTTGTCCTCAGCTTGCCCCACACTCCCTCATCAGTTACTGTGCCATGAATATCTATGTCAACAAACATTAATATATACACACTGTTGTAATAATTTTAGTATTTCTTTGTTTTATAATTAGTACCTTCTTGATGAAGATTTAGCCTGTTGTCAATTTTCGAATATTATCTACTCACATTTCAGTGGCCAGAAAGGTTGATGGTTACTGAATGAATGGTGCACATCCCATAAACATTTCACTGACTTCTAGTTATGTCATGAAATTAAAATCTGCACAGTTTATTAGAGGACTGCTTCATGATTGAGAGGGTGCATGATTGTGTGTGCACACACAAGTGGCAGCAACTCCTGCGTGATACACCCAGCACCCCTCTCTCTGCTCCCACCATGTCAGTTCACTCCTGACTTAGACTGCAGTAAACTCCTCTTCCCAGTGTTCTTCCCACCTCCTTTCTCTCTTGTCTGGGGAAGTATGCAGATGACTCAACCTTGCTCTTATCCTTTCATTTTCACAGGCAGTGAATTAGTTTGTTCTCTTGTAGAAAATGCATCATACAAATGCTTGTTCAGGATCTTTCCATTGAATGAGTCTTCAAGTAGCCTTACTTGAGATACATCCAATATTTGATACATTCTGTGTTTATTCACGCATTCCTGTCTGCCTCCTCCCACTAGACCCACTAAAGGCAAGTTCTACAAAGGCAGCAATATGTTTTGATATATCCCTGTTCTTGACAAATGAACGTTGTATGTGTTAAGTGAATAAGTGAATTGTAGGTAAAACAAAATTTATTGCTTTTATTTTTCAAATGGGTATTTTGCTTTAAACCTTTCATTGCAACTATATTTTCTGGTGTTTTGTTTAGGTGTTCTTTTTCATTTCAGTGTAAGGAATTTTAAATTTTTATGGATTTTATTGGCTGCTCTAGGCTAACTTGGAATTAAGTTGCCATTATTGTGTTTACAGAAAGTATATTCTGAAACTGATTTAACATGAACTTTGAAATGCAAGCTGCACGAGGAAAACCTTCCTTAAAAAGTGTTGAGATTTAGTGCAAATGGATGTTTGTGCTTCTTAAGAAGGCAATTTATCGATGTCCATAAAGCATAATTTTGTTCGTTTCCTCATGAATTTTCAACACACTAGCAATTTGGCTTTTTAGTAACTGTTCCTTGTGTTACAATTTGCACAAAACTTCTTTACAAATGTAAATCATTACATAAGTATTCAACAATAATCCTGTTAATTTTTTCAAGAGGTAGTTTGCAAAACACAATGCCTGCAGTTAGAAAGAAATGCTACATTTGGGTTGTAATTTAAACAGGGTATTGGGAAAGCCATGTGGGGTGGAACCCCAGAAAATAAACAGTGACGGTATTAGAGGTAAGTCTGGTGAGGCAGCTGATCAAGGGATGTGATAATATATCAAGATGAGTATCCTACTATGTTAAAAATTAATGTTCTAATTATCATGATAAGGAAGTTATTGTTAAAGAAAAATATGTTTTTAAATGAAAAGGATATTGGGGATACCTTTATGCATTTTTCTTACCTGCTGTCTCCATTCTTTTCCATCCCTGACACTGTCCAAGTAATTATCTTAATATTTAAACCGAGCATTATTTGTTCAGTTAAAGTTAAAGTTAAAGTTTAAAGTTGTTAAAGTTCATTCATTTTATTGAGAGAGAGAGAGAGTGTGTGTGTGTGTGTGTGTGTGAGTGAGTGGGAGGGTCAGAAAGAGAGGTAGAAAGAATCCCAAGCATGTTCCATCGTGCTAGCTCAGAGCCCATTTAGGGCTCAGTCCCATGAACCATGAGAACATGATCTGAACCAAAATCAAGAATGGGATGTTTAACCAACTGAGCTACCCAGACACCCCTAAACTGAGGTTTTGATGATGTAGGAAAAAATTGATTTTTACTCTTTGATGAATTCTTTCTTTAAAGCAGGGAGTAGGACCAAGGGATTGTTCCTGATTATTTGGGCAGGTTGTTTTTTATCCCTCTTTTTCTTTCTATTGCTTTATAGTTGAATTTAATCATAAATTTTTCTTATATCTTCAGTTATACTTCCACTCAGAATTAGGATGACAATTTTTTTTTAAGTTTATTAATTTTGGCGGGGGGAGGAGAACAGAGAGAGAGGGAATCCCAAGCAGGCCCTGCTGTATGAGACTCCAACACACAAACTGCAAGACCATGACCAAAGCCGAAATCAAGAGCAAGAGGCTCAACCGACTGAGCTACCCAGGTGTCCCAGAATTAGGATAACAATTATTGGCATGCCTCGGTCGCTGAGTTGGTTAAGTGGCCAACTTTGGCTCAGGACATGGTCTCATGGTTGGTGAGTTTGAAACCCATGTCAGGTTTTGTGTTGACAGCTCAGAGCCTAGAGCTGCTTCAGATTCTGTGTCTCCCACTCTCTCTGCCCCTCCCCTGCCCACTCTCTTGCATGCACACTCTCTCTTGTCAAAAATAAATGTTAAAAAAAAATTTAAAGGATAACAGTTCTTAAACTGCCTTTCTCACTCAAAGATCAAAGAAGACTTAGGATGTTGAAAATTGTGCTGTTTTTTTTTAATATAGTTTATTGTCAAGTTAGTTTCCATATAACACACAGTGCTCTTCCCCACAAATGCCCTCCTCCATGACCATCATCCCCTTCCCCTCCCCCTTCAGCCCTCAGTTCATCTTCAGTATTCAAGAGTCTCTCATGAATTGCCTCCCTCCCTCTCCCTAACTCTTTTTCCTCCTTCCCCTCCCCATGGTCCTCTGTTAGGTTTCTCCTATTAGACCTGAGTGAAAACGTATGGTATCTGTCCTCTGCCTGACTTATTTCGCTTAGCATGACACCCTCGAGGTTCATCCACTTTGCTACAAATGGCCAGATTTCATTCTTTCTCATTGCCATGTAGTACTCCATTGTATATATATACCACATCTTCTTGATCCACTCATCAGGTGATGGACACTTAGGCTCTTTCCATGACTTGGCTATTGTTGAAAATGCCACTATGAACATTGGGGTACATGTGCCCCTATGCATCAGCACTTCTGTATCCCTTGGGTAAATCCCCAGCAGTGCTGTTTATTTTTAAAAGAAGGAAAAGAAAGCAAACAAGAATGAGGCAGAAAAACAGTAACTGACAGTTTATTTTCCTAAAGGATTCCCTATAGTATTGACGTTTATGTCTTTCAGAGAGATGGGTGATTGCTCTTGACTTAGTACAGGTGTTTCCATACATGTGAATTGCCAACCACTTTAGATTTGAGTTGGCTGCTTCTAGAACTCTGGAGAATGAGAGTTGCTCTTAAGACCCTAGACGACTTCTTTCTGAGTGTCTAGTTTATTTTGAGATGTGTTCAGGCCTGTCCCAGTGCCTTCTTGCTGTCCACCAGGAGTGCCCAGTAATGCAGTGCTGAAGCAAGCAGGTGCTCGGTCTGCCTGGCCTTGGATTTGGTTTTCAACCTGCCTAGAGAAGAGACTGCAGTAGGGACAGAATGACTCCTAAAGATGGCTGCATCCTAATCCCTGGAACCTGGGAATATACTTTCTATGGTGGAAGAGACTTTGCAGACATGACTAACAGAAAGATTTTGAAATGAGACTATCCAGGTAGACCCAGTGTCATCACAAGGGCCCTCGGGGAGGCAGGAGGGTCAGAGAGGGAGATGTGATGATAGGAGGAGAGGTGAAGAATTGTTTACCCCAGGAAGGAATGCAACCCTGCCCACACCTTGATTTTAGCCCAGTAAGACCCGTTTTGGACTTCTGGCTCCAGAACTGTAAGATCATAAATCTGTGTAGTTTTAAATCACTAATTTTGGTACTTTGTTATAGCTACAACAGAGAAGTAACATGGTGACTGTGGGTACTTTCCTTATACTCTAAGCCTGTGTTTATCTTTTTTCTTTGTAACAGCTTTAGTGGGATATATTTTTACATGTTATAAGATTCTCCCATTTCAAGTATATGATTTGGTGATTTTTTAGTAAATTTTCTGAATGATATAACCACCACCAAGTCAATTTGGGTACATTTTTACATTTTTGCTCCTCCAGTAAGACTCTTCAAGCCCACTTTACAGTTGACTCAGTCTCTAATCTATCTACTCAGCCTCTAACCTGTCTACTTCTGTTCCTCTAAATTTTCTCTTTCTTGACATTCCATGCAAATGGAATCACACAGTAAATAGTCTCTTGCGTCTGTTTTTTTCACTTTGCATCATATTCCTCTATCTGTAACAGTGGTTATAGCAGCATCTTCCTCCTAGGATTGTTGTGAGGATTAAGTAAGACCATGAATTCAAAATGTTTAGCATGCTGTCCATAGCACATAGTAAGTACCCAATACACATTCCTCTTCGACTTCTCTTTGTTACGTTTTTCAGGTTCCTGAATAAAGTCACATAAAATATTTCTTAACACAATATAATATGCTCCTCTCACTCTCCTAGTCTCATACATGTTGTGAGGAATATAAGTCATCGAATTCTATGCTAAACTGAGTTTTTGGAGTGTGACATAAGAACCTAAGCACCATGCTTTTTTATTTTATGAGAGAATATCTTCTATGTTCTAGGTGATCTACAATGTGAATTTTTTTAATTTCTTGAGTATAGTTGACACAATATTACATTAGTTTCAGGTGTACAACATAGTAATTCAACAAGTTTATAGGTTATGCTATGCTCACAAGTGTAGCTACTATCTGTCATCCTATAATGCTTTTATTATACAGTTGACTGTATTCCCCATGCTGAACCTTTTATTCCCATGACTTATTTATTCCATCACTGGAAGCCTGCATCCCCTACTTCCCCTCACCCATTTGGCCCATCGCCCCACCGCTTTTTTCTTATGCAACCATTAGTTCTCTGTATTTATGTGTCTGATTCTGCTTTTTGTTTGTTTATTCACTTGTTTTTTAGATTCCACATATCAGTGGAATCATGTGATATTTGTCTTTCTCAGTCTGGTTTATTTCACTTAGCATAATAGGTCCATCCATGTTGTCACATATGGCAAGATCTCATCCTTTTGTGGTTGCATATTTATGTGTGTGTACACACACACACACACACACACACACACACATGCACACACCACATCTTCTTTATCCATTCATCTACTGATGGATACTTGGTTTGTTTCCATATTTTGGCTATTGTAATAATGTAATAAACAGGTGCGTCTGTCTTTACACATTAGTGTTGTTGTTTTCTTGGGTAAATAGCCAGTAGTGGGATTACTGGATAATATAGAAGTTCTGTTTTTAATATTCTGAGGAACCTCTATACTGTCCCACAGTGACTACACCAGTTTGCATTCCCACCAAAAGTGCACAAGGGTTCCTTTTTCTCCTCATCCTTGCCAACACCTGTTGTTTCTTGTGGTGTTGATTTCAGCCATTCTCACCAGTATGAGGTGATATCTCATTGCACTTTTGATTTGCATTTCCTTGATGAGAAATGATGAGCATCTTTTCATGTGTCTGTTGGCCATCTGTATGTCTGTGGGAAAATGTCTATTCATGTCTTCTGCCCATTTTAACTGGATTATTTGTTGTTTTGGTGTAATACAAATTCTTCATGTATTTTGGATGTTAACCAACAGACACATGATTTTCAAATGTCTTCTCCGATTTAACGGGTTTCCTTTCTGTTTTGTTGATGGTTTCCTTCACTGTGCTAAAGCTTTTTATTTTGATGTAGTCCCAATAGTTTATTTTTGCTTTTGTTTCCATTGCCTCAGTAGATATATTTAGAAAAATGTTACTATGTCCAATGTCAGAGAAATTACTACTTGTGTTTTCTTTTGGGATTTTTATGATTTCAGGTCTCACATTTAGGTCTTTAATCCATTTTGAGTTTGTTTTTGTGTATGGTGTTAGAAAGTAGTTCAGTTTCATTCTTGTGCATGTTGCTGTCCAGTTTTCTCAACACCAATGGTTGAAGAGACCATCTTTTCCCCATTGTATATTCTTGCCTCCTTTGCCATAGATTAAATGACCAGATAAAGTTTATTTCCGGGCTCTCTAGTCTGTTCTATTTGTGTCTGTTTTTGGATTGGTACCATACTATTTCAATTATTACTGCTTTATAGTCTATCTTCAAATTTGGGATGGTGATATGTCCAGCTTTGTTCTTTCTCGGGATTGGTCTAGCTATTTCAGGTCTTTTGTGGTTTATTGTTTATTGTACTTCTCTGAAAAAAAATGTTGCTGCTATTTTGATATGGAATGCGTTGAATCCATGGATTGCTTTGCATAGCAATGGACATTTTAACTAATTCTTCCAGTTCATGAACATGGAATGTTTCCATTTGTTAGTACCACCTCTTATTTCTTTCATCAGCTTTTACAGTTGTCCAGAGTTACAATGTGAATTTTTCAGGCACAGATATTTATCACTTGGGGATTACCTGTTTTCAGATAGGTTATATTAATATTGTGAATTTACTTTAAAATTATGCAAGGTCTTTTATCTGGTGCTCTGCTGCAGCTGAAACTAAGAGGAAATATAAAACTAAGTATCATCTAATCTTAAGAAAACCTTTGTGAAAGTTACAAATGTATGAGCAGTTTTAAGCACAGTGGACTTTCTTTAACCTGTACTGATTTGACCTCACAGAGTGATATTCCTGTGAGATTATAATTAAGGGCTAGGAAAGAGAAAATTATGGTAGTAGGAATAACAAGTAATAATTATTTTTCTTGGAGATATAACGTTTTGAACAGCCTTATATTTTGTATTCCTGTCATATTTTGTATAGTTGTTTAAGCCTGTTAACATTTGTCATCTTCCTGACCACTCCCCCTGATGCCACTTACAAACTTCTTGGGGAAAGAAGGTGAATTTATCCATTATCTGTGTAGAAGTGTCACTGTTTGCCTAGCCTCTGGTACTTTGATTAATTGGTCATGGATGAATGGTTGGATTTATGGATAGATAGCTGACAGTTTAGTGCTGAGAAAAGTATTCTAACTCTTCTTAGGTAGTGGGAATCTCCTGTGTTTACCTGGGATGCCCTAAAGAAATAAATACAAGACATAAGTTCATGGTCATGAATTCATTTTCATTTTTGCTGATAAAATTCTCATTTAATACTGATAAAGTATTTACTTTTTTGGAAAATTGACAAAAATGTCCTTAGGCTACAAATGTCCATCGATGGATGAATGAATAAAGAAAATATTGTATACATGATGGAGTATTACTTGGCAATCAAAGAATGAAATCTTGCCATTTGCAACTACATGGATGGAACTAGAGGGTATCATGCTAAGTGAAATTAGTCAGAGAAAGACAAATATCATATGACTTCACTTATATGAGGACTTTAAGATACAAAACAGATGAACATAAGGGAAGGGAAACAAAAATCATATAAAAACAGAGAGGGGGCCAAAAACATAAGAGACTTTTAAATATGGAGAACAAACAGAGGGTTACTAGAGGGGTACTGGCAGGGGGGATGGACTAAATGGGTAAGGGACATTAAGGAATCTACTCCTAAAATCGTTGTTGCACTATATGCTAACGAACTTGGATATAAATTTAAAAAATAAATATATTTTTAAAAAATTCCTTAGACTAAAGAATACAGAAATACATAGTACCTTATAAGGTATTATGTGTTGTCTAAATTTGCCTTATTTTGGATTTTCTCAAGACTCACTTGTCTTCACTTTTGGCAGACCAACTAAATTCGGGAAGTCCAGCATTTTCTTTTATTTTTCTGGAGTAAACAGAAAATGTTATTTCCAAATATTTTGGCTCACTTCTGTTGGGTAAAGACTGACTTTAGAATTTGTTCATTGTTCTTAATCCATTCTTTCTTCTCCTGCTATTTAAATGCTCTGTTCCTATTTAACACTTTCATATAAAAAGAGACAAGGCACATTAGCAACAAAACATCAATTTATTGGATGGATGGACAAGCAAAATGTGGTAGATACATACAGGAGAATATTATTCAGCCTTCAAGAGGAAGGAAGGCCTGTCATTTGCATCAACGTTGATGGACCTGGAGGACATTATGCTAAGTGGAAGAATCTACAGTAAGACAAATGCTATAGGATGACACATCTCTGAAGTATCAAAAGTAGTCAAATTCATAGAAACAGAAAGCAGAATGTTGGTTGCCAGGGCCTGGGGGAGCTGGAAAGGGGGATTGTAGTTTAAAGGTTGTTGAGTTTCAGTTTTGCAAGATGAAAATTTTTGGTGATCTCTTTCACAATGTGAATATACTTAACTATACACCTAAAAATGGTTAAGATGGTAAATTTTACATGTTTTTTAACCACAGTTAAAAAAAAAAAAAGGAGGAGGAGGCAGGGAGCTGAAATTTGTGTTAGTCAGATTTGTTACTTGAAGAAACCTTTCTGTAGTATTCACTGACCTAATGTTTAGAATAAAGCACATGCATCTGTAAAGAGTACCTGGGAAAAATGAATTACATGGCGTTAATTTTTTTTTTTACATTTTCACCATGTTTTAACTAAGATTCATCAGTCTCTTGAGAATTTATAGCTAGACTGCTGTCAGATACCATGAAGCTGGGCATCATATCAAAACATTTCTTTCAAACTATTATAAAGATGATTTTGAGACTCTGAGCTGTTTGTTGTTGTGTTGCTATTGTTTTACTATTTTGATAACTGCTGTTACGTATCTCTACTGAGACCTGAAAATGGATTGATACTATAACAATGAACGATCCAAGTTTTCTTTTACCTTCAGGAACATTACAAGATGAACTCCGGTGAAGACAATGTGCTTTTGGTATTTTGTCAAAAGTCTTGCCCAATATGTTTTTGGCTCATTTGGACACATTCCAGTTGTTTCTTCCCAAAGGTTATTTAGATCAGAGATGGGTGGTTTTACCTTTAACTTGCTAATTTGGGGAATATTTCTTCCCATTGGAGATGAAATGTGTTATCTATACTATTTATTCTGATACAAACAAAAAGAACATTGAGTATATATGTACACTATATTTTATATTATGCAGTTCAAGCATATGGTCCACTTATGTGCAAAGAGGAAATTAACATTTTTTGGTGACATTAAGAATTTATTTTTTCCCAGCTTCATTGAGATATAAATAGCATGTAACATTGTAAATTTAAGATGTACAGTGTATTGATCGGATGTCCTTATATATTGTAAAAGGTTGCCACCATAGCGTTAGCTAACACCTCTATCACATTGCATAATTACCATTTCATTTTTGCATTGAGAACACTTAAGATCTACTCTCTTAGCAACTTTCAAATATATAATGTAGTATTTTTATCTGTAATCATGATGCTATTCATTATATCCCTAGAACTTACTCATTCTCTAACTGAAAGTGGTAAGTAACTTTTTCGATACATTGGAAAGGAACTAGAAAGATAAGTTCTGCATCTAAGAGTATGCAAATTTTTTAGTTTTTTTTGTAAGTCACATTGGAGATTTAAATGAGTTAGACTCCCTGCTCTTAAGATAACTCACAGTGTAATGGAGAGAAATATCTTCACAGCACGTTATAACACAAAACAGAATCTAATAAATGCTATGCTAGAAGGTGAAATGAATTCTGTTAGAAAAGGAAGCAGCAGTTAATTCTGGTGGGATGGAGGACATAACTTACTTAGTTGGAAGATAAATAGACTTAACTAAATGAAGAGGAAGGAGTTTACAGGAAAAAAAAGGAACATCATGTGTAGAAGCTATGAGATGTATTGAAGATAAGAAAATGTATTGTTATGTCATTGGATGCTAAAACCAGGAGAAAATGATGAAAAATAAAACTAGAAGTTACTTGAGGCATTCAGACTTCTGACAGTCTGATCTTAATCACTTCTGGTGGGCATAAGATTCATAAGCAAGACCAGGGCTAAAACTGATACTCTCTGTTATCAGTGACTTTGAAAATTTTCATATGGGTAAGGCCCTGAAATTAATTCTTCAAATGGAAAGTGAGATATTTTCACCTCATGCTTTGAAATGAGAGGTTGTCCTAAAGGTGAGTTTCTGTGAACTCAGTGCAGGAGATGATGTCACTCAGAACCGAATGCTGATGTTGAAAATGAGCTGCCCGGTGGCAAGCGTAGTATCCGTCGGAAGCACCACAGCAGCACAGTCACCTGGCCCCGAGCCCACCGCTCTTCCTGGTCTGCAGCAAGCAACCTGTGAAGGGCTCATAGCTCTGTACTGAACCCCACTTCCCTCTGTGTGTCATTTCTTGTCATGTTTTAGTTTTTCTGTCTGATGCAGGTTATCTAAAACTCTACAAATACCCTGACTGTTTCTGGGTCTTACAATTTAATAAGATCTTAATTGAGTTATTAACCCATCACTGTTAATCTGCTGCTTTAGTATCAGCCACATCCTTGCATAAAAATGGGAGTAATGGAAAATTTGAGGCAAAATTTAAATTTGGGCGCTCACCTTCACCAGAATCTGATATGCCCTTTCTGATTGTGACCCTTTCAGATAACCAGTTATGTTATCTTTGAGACACTGATACTGTTACTCTCTTTTAATTCTGGTAGTGGTTCAGAAAAACCCCATCCACCCCTTTACCTTTATCTCTGTATTCTCCTTGGTACTATAACATTAATAGTTTTTCTATAAGACCATTAAAGAGATACTTAGTTATAATATATAACATAGCAAATCTTTTGAGAACTTCAGAAAATGACAGTAATAATAATACCCCAGTCTTCATTGCTTAAGTATATTGACTTCTATCCAATTCTTCTTTTTGTAGGTTTAGTATCAATATCCTTAAGAAGAATAATCAGTTATTATTTTTTCATGAAACCTTGTATCTATATATCTCAGAGATTGAAACATACCTAGTTATCCAGTATAAAGTTTTCAGAAATTAACTTATCTAGCCAAAATGACTGGTAGCTTGATATCAAACATCTGGATATTTGAAAATATCTTGACTAATTCATGTAATATTTTCCATTGTATCCAAAATACTGATTTTTATAAAAACATGGTTGCCTGGTAGGCTAACTGTTAATTTAATAGTCTAGAACTTTTAGTTAGGAAATTTTATGTTCTATTAGTGCTTTTGAGTAGAAACAACTAACTCATTGAATGTGTTATCTGTGGCATTCAATAAAATCTGCATTGAGAGGGGAAAAAAATGGAAGCTGACACACATAATATAAATTGAATGCCTGGAAGCACCAACATCAATAGTTCTTAAGAAGGAAACATTGCCAAGGGTGGGGCCAGGTACAAAAACAATTCTGGAAATTTTTGTTTCCACTGCTTCACCTCAATTCCAAGAAATATTTGGAGCTTTATTATTGAAAGTTATCTTTAAAAAACATCTTCCACATTTTCATTTCTATTAAATTTTCATTCATATCCTATGTATAAATCAATTGCAATAGATTCATAGATAGGACATACTGGGAAACTTTCACACCTTTTAAAGTAGTTAATAAGCTTGGCCTCCAGTGATTGCTTTCAATAATAGTTTTTTTTTCTTTTGCCAAAAACCACGTTAGGGGGAATGTCCCATCACATCAGCATTTTTGTACTGCAAAATATGTTAAGGACATATTATTTGTGTAGAATGTGTATAGACAAGCTTGGGCAATGTGATCTAGACATAATGCAATTAGGTACGTTCAGGACTGGGTAAGCAGTCATATTCAAATCAGAATGATGACAGCCAAAGAGAGGTTACAAATGAAGCATCTCAGGGCACCTGGGTGGTTCAGTCATTTAAGTGTCTGACTTTGGCTCAGGTCATGATCTCATGGTTCATGGGTTGAGCTCTGTGCTGGCAGCTCAGAGCCTGGAGCCTGCTTCAGATTCTGTATCTGTTTCTCTCTGCCCCTCCCCTGCTCACATTCTGTCTGTGTCAAAAATAATAAACATTAAAAATATATATAAAAGAAAAGCATCTGTAAAAATAAACAAGAAGCATCTCATGACTCTTTACCTACTTAAGCCTTTTATTAATGACTTAGATTAAGACAAGACTTTATGCATATTAAAGTAGTCAACAAAACAAAGCTGAGAAGAATGGTATGTTGAGTAGCAAGGTTAGAAAAAAAATTGAAGAAGATCACACATGCTTGTTTTTATTATATCATAAGTGGAAAAAATAGATGAAGAATTAGCAGATACTTAGTGAATAAATGTTTATTCTTGCGCTTTGATTCTCAAGAGGGATCAGGACTAGAAAGACCTAGTTTAATAGCAATTCCTATGAAAAAGATGAGAATTTTAGCCAATGGCAAGTTCGGTGTAAATCAGCACTGTTGCTGTGAAAGGTAGAAATTAATCTGCATAATAGAAAACATTGTACAATTATTTATGGTTTGCAAGGTACTTTTTTTAAAAGTTGGATTTCTTGAGGCACAGTTATTACAGAATGATCCATTTGAGGATGGTATTAATGGGATTTGACAAAATTCATCACCACCACCACCACACCCAAGATACTATTTCCATTATTCCAAAAGTTCCTCGTGTCCCTTCTAGTCAACCGATGCCTTCACCCCAGTCCTTGGTAACCACTATTTCATGACCCCATAGCTTTGCAAAGTATTTTTCACATAACTTTAAAAAATTTGATTTTCACAAGATCCTTACAACATTAATATTTCTAACATGTCTATTTTATAAAGCAAGAAGCAAGGGCTTAGTTGAGCCACTTCATATAAGTGGTGGAACCAGGTACTGAAACTTTCTTGTTTTGTTTTTTTCTAGTTTCTTTTGAGAAAGAGTGAGAGAGTACGAGCAGTGGAAGTGCAGAAAGAGAGAGGAAGAGACAGAATCCCAGGCAGGCTCTTATCTTTCCCTGTCCTTCTTTCCTTATCCTAGCCTGTCCTTTCTTATCCTGCTAACAGTGCAGAACCCATCTTGGGGCTTGGTCTCATGAACTGTGGGATTATGACCTGAGCCAAAGTTAAGAGTAGGACATTTAACTGACTGAGCTACCCAGGCACTCCTGAACCCTTAACGTAACTCAGAATCCTAAATGCTTCCCTTGACCCTTCCATCTTGCCCTTTTCTCTAAGAGCTCCACTCTCCTCTGCATTGTTGACTCAAGTAGGTCCTATATTCAAAGCTTTCACAGTAACTTACTGGAGGAGGCACTAGAGGAGGGTTTTTCAACCTTTGTTTTTTGTTTTATATTATCATTCCCTTAAGGAGGCTTTTTAGATATTTTCCACTGGCAATCACATCCTTCCATCAACCAGTTAAATTTTAACATCATGAATATGCTTTATATGTATCTGTACTTTACATATCAAAAAGAGTAAGTTTTTACATCTTCCCTAAGAACCATTTTGTCCCCATTGGGAGCAGTACACTCCCATTGCTCAGACTGAGCAGTAGTCTTCAACCATTGTCCCACCTGGTATGCATAACACAGAACCCTTGGGTGTGGGACACCATTCACAACACTGAAAATTTTATAGTAAATACCACATCAGACTTTTGGCATGAGGTTCATCAAAGTGTCTTCAGAACATTTAGGTAAGTAAAATCAGCTATTTAGGGTAAACTTCAAATTTATATAACAGGAGCGTTAAAATATGGCTTATTTTTAAATGTTTATTTACCGGGGGGGGGGGGAGATGGGAGAGATATTCCCAACCAGGTTCCACACTGTTAGCACAGAGCCCAGTATGGGACTTGATCTCATGAACTGTCAAATCATGACCTGAGCCGAAATCAAGAGTCAGATGTTTAACTGAGCCCTGCAGTCCCCCACGATATGGCTTTTTAAATAATTCTTTTAAGGTTGGCTTTTAATCTAGGTCTAGACTTCATATAAAGTGATCAAAGTAATTCTATTGAAGAATAAATATTAATCTTAATTTTGTTAAATGCTGTGATGTGTGTAATGTATATGGCTTTAACATGTTGTTACTGCGAATATGATTATCGCAAATCTATCTTGCCTTGTCACTTCATCTGCCTTTCATCAAGCAGTCATCACTGAGGAGAAATAATAACCAAACATCAGTGTTCTTGGTTGTCTTATGCACAATGTAGAGGGAAATGCAATTCCTTTTTTTAAAAAAATGTTTTTTATTTTGGTAAAATACAGGTAACATAAAATGTAACCATCATAACCATTTTTAAGTGTACAGTTCAGTGATTTTAAACACATTAACACTGTTGTGCAACCATCGCCATCATCCATTCTCAAAACTACTTTATCTTGTAAAACTGAAACTATACTCATTAAATAGTAACTCCTCACTCCTGAACTAGCCCCTGCCAACCACCATTATACTTTTTTTCCACCATGATACTTTTTATCTTTATGATTTTGACTATTCTAAGTACCTCATATAACTGGAATCATACATCTTTGTCTTTTTATGGCTGTTTTATATAAAATAATGCCCTTAATGTTTATTCATGTTGTAGCATACTACAGAGATTGTGTTGTTTTTCATTTTTAAGGCTGAATAATTTCGATGGTATGTATATATACATTTTGCTTATCTATTTATTCACTGATAGATACTTGGGTTCCTTCCACATTTTAGCTGTTGTGAGTAGTGCTATTATGAACATGAGTGTATAAATATCTCTTCAAGACTCTGCTTTCAGTTATTTTGGGAATATATCCACAAACAGAATTTGTGGATAATATAGTAATTCTATTTTTAATTTATTGAGGAACTGCCATGCTTTTTCCCATAGTAGCTATACCATTTTATACTCCCACCATCAGTGTCCAAAGGTTCTAGTTTATGTACATTTTCACCAACACTTGTTGTTTTCTGGTTTTCTGATAGTAGCCATCTTAATGGGTGTGAGGTGATATTGTAATTTTTATTTGCATTTCCCTGATGATTAGTGATATGGAGCATCTTTTCATGTGCTTAGTGGCTATTCATGTATCTCCTTTGGAGAAATGTCTATTCAAGTCTGCTAGTTTTTAAACCAGGTTTTTGTTGTTGAAATTTAAGTGTTCTTTCTATATTCTGGATATGAGTTCCTTATCAAATACATGATTTATAGATATTTTCTCTGATTGTGTGGGTTACCTTTTTACTCTGTAGATAGTGTCTTTTGATGCACAAATTTTTAAAACTTTCATGATCTACTTTGTCTGTTTTGTTGTTGTTGCCTGAGCCATAGGTGTCATATCCAAGAAATCATAGCCAAATTTAATGTCATGAAGTTTTCTCTTTATGTGTTTTGTAAGTTTTACTGTGTTAGATTCTTGGTCCATTTTGAATTTTTGTATATAGTGCTAGGTGATGGGCCAACTTCATTCTTCTGTATGTGCATATGCAGTTTTTGCAGTACCATTTATTAAAAGATAGACCATTTTTAATTCAGTTGTGTTAGCACCCTTTGTCAAAACTCATTTGACCATATAAGCAAAGGTTCATTTCTGGGGTCTCTATTCCATTAGTCTGCCTTTATGTCAGTACCTCACTGTTTTGATTATTGTAGCTTTGTAGTAAATTTTGAAATCAATAAATGTGAGTCTTCTATTTCTGTTCTTTATTGCATTTGTTTTGGCTATTAGGATCATTTGAGATGCCATATGAGTTTTAAGATGGCCTTTTCTGTTTATGAAAAATATACTGTTGGAATTTTGGAAGCGAATGCATAGAATCTGTAAGTCGCTTTGGGTAATATTCACATTTTAACGATACTAAGTCTTCCAATCCATGAACATGATATATGGTTCCATTTATTTGTTTTTTAATTTCCTTAACCAGTATTTTATAGTTTTCATTGTATAAGCATTTCACCTCCATGGTTAAATATATTACCAAATATATTATTCCTTTTAATGCTACTGCAAATAGAATAGTTTTGTGAATTCCTTTTCAGATTGTTCATTGTTTATAGAAATGCAATTGATTTTTGTTCGCTGACTTTGTGTTCTGCTATCATGCTTAATTTGTTTTTCAGTTCTAACAGGTTTTTGTGTAATTTTTAGAAATCTTAAGATCATATTATCAGGAAGCAGAGATAATTTTACATCTTCCTTTCCTCTTTTTATTTATTTTTTTTAACGTTTATTTTTGAGAGAGAGACAGCGCATGACCAGGGGAGGGTCAGAGAGAGAGGCGCACACAGAATCCGAATCAGGCTCTACCCCTGAGCTGTCAGCACAGAGCCTGACATGTGCCTTGAACTCATGAACCATGAGATCATGACCTGAGCCAAAGTCAGACACTTTGACTGAGCCACCTAGGAGCTCCTACTTCTTCCTTTCCTTCTTGCCCAATTTCTCTGGCTAGAACTTTGAGTACTATGTTTAATACAAATAGTGAAAGCAGGCATCTTTGCCTTATTCCTGCTCTTAAAGGAAAAGCTTTCATTCTTTCATCATTGAATATGATGTTTGCTATAGGATTTTTCATATGTAGTTTTTATTAAGATAGTTTTCCATTTTTCCTAGTTTGTTTCTATTTTTTTATTTCATTTTTGATGATGAAAGGGTGTTGAATTTTGTCAGATGCTTTTTCTGCATCAATCAAGATGACCATGTTGGTTTTTTTTCCTTCTTTCTGGTGATGTGGCATATTACATTGATGGATTTTTGTATGTTGAATCATCCTTGCATTCCAGGAATAAATACTATGTGGTCATGCTCTATAGCCCTTTTAATATGCTTCCAAATTCTATATGATGATACCTTATTGAGAGTTTTTGCATCAGTGTTCATAAAGAGCTCTGGTATGTTGTTTTCTTGTAGTGTCTCTTTCTTGCTTTGACATAAGGTAATGCTGGTCTAGCAAAATGAGTTAAGACATGATTTCTCCTCCTCAGTTATTTGGAAATGTTTGAGAAAAATTGGTATTAGTTTAAATGTTTGTAAAATTCATCCATGAAGCCTTCAGGTCCAGAGCATTTATGGTTGAGGAATTTTTATTACTGATTCAATCTTATTAGCCATAGGTCTATTCAGATTTTCTATATCTTCATGATTGAGTCTTGGTAGGTTTTGTGTTTCTAGGAATTTGTCTATTTCATTTGGTCTATATTGGTCTATATTTGGTCATTTGTCTGTTCAGTGGTCTATAAATATCATACTATAATCTTATAATTCCTTTTAGTCCTATAGAATCAGTACGAATTTCCCACCTTTAACTTCAGAATTTAACAATTTGAACCCCCTCCTTTTTAAAAAAATTTCATCTAAAGGTTTGTCAATTTTGTTGATTTTTTCAAAGAATCTACTTTTGGCTTTATCATTTCTTCTCTAGTGTTTCTCTATTTCATTGATCTCTGCTCTAATTTATAATTTTTCAATTTCTGCTAGCTTTGTATTTAATTTTTTTCCTTTCCTAGTTCTTTAAACTGTAAAGTTAGGTTTTTATTTGATGCATCCCATAAGTTTTGGTTTGTTCTGTTTTCATTTCCATTCATTTCTAAATGTTTTCTAATTTTCCTTGAAAATGATTTTTTGTTCTGTTGATTGCTTAAGCATGTGTTAATTCCACAATTTTGAGGATTTTCTAATTTTCTTAATGTTACTAATTTCTAACTTTATCCCATTGCAGTCCAAGAAGTTACTTTGTAAACTGATTGTCTTTCTTAAATATATTGAGATTTAATTTATTGCCTAATATATGGTATTTCCTGGAAAATCTCCTGTTTACACTTGAGAAAAGTGCTTATTTAGGTAAAATATTCTGTATATGTCTGCTAGATCAAGCTGGTTTGTTTTTTAAGTCTTCTGTTTCTTTACTTATCTTCTGTTTGGTTGTTCTATCCATTGTTGTGATTGGGGTATTGAACTTGTGAAATATTGTAGAACTGTATATTTCTCCCTTAAATTCTGTCCATTTTTTCTTCGTATATTTTGATGGTCTGTCATTACCTGTGCAAATGTTTATAATTGTTATATTTTCTTGCTGTATTGAAACCTGTTAATATATAATTACCTTCTTTGTCTCTTTTAACCTTTTTTAAGTTTATAATGTATAATACTATAGCCATCTCTGCTCTCTTTTACTTACTATGTACATGGAATATCTTTTCTCATCCCTTTACTTTTAATCTGTGGCTTTGGATCTCAAGTGAGTCTGTCATAGACAGAATATAATTAGACTATGTGTCTTTATTCCGTCTGTCAGTATCTTTTGACTGGGGAGTTCGATCCATTTACCTTTAAAATAATTACTGATAAGGAGGGACTTGTGTCATTGTGCTATTTATTTTCTGTAGACAGTACAGCTTTTTTGTCCCTCATTTCCTGCATTATAATTTTCTTTTGTGTTTAGTTAAAATTTTTTGTAGTGTAATATTGAATTCCTTTCACATTTTCTTTCTTGTACATTCTGCAGGTATTCTCTTTGTGGTTATTTATGGTGATTACATTTAACATCCTAAAACTATAATACTCTAATTTGAATAAATACTAGCTTTAGTTCAAGTAACATACAAAAACTGTGCTCCAGGGTGCCTGGGTCACTCAGTAGGCAGAGCATGCAACTCTTGATTTCACAGTCATGAGTTCAAGCCCCACAATGGTTATAGAGATTACTGAAAATATAAATCTGCTTTTTTTCTATCCCCACTGCTTTCAGTTATTGATGTTACAAAATTGTATCTTTATATATTTTATGCCCCAAAACATAAACTAATATTTTTTTTACATTTTTAAAATATGTTTTGTCTTTTTTTTATAGCTGTAAGTGACAAGTAACATTAGTTTTAGGTACACAACATAGTCATTGAATATATGTATATTAGTAAAATGATGACAATAAGTTTAACATCAATCACTGCACATATTTACAACCTTTTCTTCTCATAATGAGATTTTTAAGATATACTATTAGCAACTTTCAAATATACAATACAGTATTATTAACTATAGTTCCCATACTATACATTACATCCCCACGACACTTTTTTTTTTTTTTATAACTGGAGGTTTGTACCTTTAGACCACCTTCACTCTCTCTGTTCATCTCTCACACCTCACCTCTGGCAACTATTAATTTGTTCTCTGTATCTATGGGTTCACTTGTTGGTTTTTGTAGATTCCACATATACATGAAATTTTATGGTATTTGTCTTCCTCTGACTTATTTCATTTGTCACTGTGCCTTTCATAGACATCCATGTTGTTGCAAAAGCCAAGATTTCTGTCCCTTTTATGGCTGAATAATATTCCTCTGTGTGTGTGTGTGTGTGTGTGTGTGTGTACACGTGCGTATGCACACATATCCCATATCTTCTTTATCTATTTATGCATTATGGACATTGAGGTTGTTACCATATCTTGGCTATTATAAACAATGCAGTGGGCATAGGGGTGGCAGATATTTTTTTCAGTTAGTGTTTTCATTTCCTTTGGATAAATATCCAAAAGTGGAATTGCATAATTATATAATAGTTCTATTTTTAATTTTTGAGGAAGCTTCATTCTATTTTCATAGTGACTGTACCAATTTACATTCCCACCGCCAATGCACAAGTGTTCCCCTTACCCCACATTCTTGCTGACACTTGCTGTTTCTCGTCTTTTTGGTAACAGGCATTCTAACAGGTGTGACGTGATACCTCACTGTGGTGCTGATTTGCATTTTCTTGATTAGTGATCGCGATGACTTTTCATATGCCTATTGCCCATTTGTATGTTGTCTTTAGAAAAACATCTATGCAGATCTTCTGCTTATTTTAAAATCACCTTATTTGCTTTTGTTACTGAATTGCATGTGTTGTTTATGTATTTTGAATATTCACTTTTTATCAGATACATGATTTGCAAATATTTTCTCCCTTCTGGTAGGTTGCTTTTTCATATTGCTGATGGTTTTCTTTGCTGTACAGAAGCTTTTTAGTTGATATAGTCTCACTTGTTTATTATTGCTTATGTTGCCTTTGCTTTTGGTGCAAATTCAAAAAATCATTACCAAGATAGATATCAAACAGATTACCACCTATATTTTATTATTATAGTCACATTTTAGTTACATAATATACTATAAACACTATATTATGTATAGTACTGTGCATTACATACTATTTTATATGAAGTTTAATATGTCCTGCTTCAAACAGGAGAAAAACACAAAAGAAGCTGGTCAATGGCTGTTTTTTTTTATTGAAGTTTTTTATATTTTTAAGCTTTTATTTTAATCACCTGGTGCTCATCACAATAAGTGCAGTCCTTTATCCACATTACCTATTTCATCCATCCTTTTGCCCACCTCTCCTGGTAACCAGCGATTTATTCTCTATCATCAAGAGTTGTTTAAAAAAAAATCTGTTTCTTGGTTTGTCTCTCTCTTTTTTTTCCCCTTTTGCTCATTTGTTTTGTTTCTTAGATTACACGTATGAGGGAGATCTTATATTTGTTTTTCTCTGACTGACTTATTTTACTTAGCATTGTACGCTCTAGTATTCTCTCGCTCCCTCCACATCATTGCAAATGGCAAGATTTCATTCTTTATTATGGCTGAATAACATTCCATTGTATAGATACACTATATCATCTTTTAAAAAAATTTTTTTTAATGTTTATTTATTTTTGAGAGAGAGAGGCGGACTGCATGTGGGGAAGGGGCAGAGAGAGAGAGAGAGAGAGGGAGAGATGGAACCGGAAGCAGGCTCAAGGCTCTGAGCTGTCAGCACAGGGCCCAATGCGGGGCTTGGACCTACAGACTGTGAGATCATGACTTGAGCCGAAGTCAGACACTTAGCCAACTGAGCCACCCAGGTGACCGTTACACCACATCATCTTTATTCACTCATTTATCAGTAGATACTTGCACTGCTTCCATATCTTGGCTCTTGTAAATAATGCTGCTATAAACATAAGGGTGCATGTATTCCTTTGAACTAGTGTTCATGTATTCTTTGGGTAATTACCCAGTAAAGTGATTACTGGATTGTGAGTACTTCTATTTTTCACTTTATGTGGAACCTCTGTACTGTTTTCCAGAGTGACTGCACCAGTTTGCATTCCCACCAACAGTGCAGGAAGGTTCCTTTGTCTCCACATCCTCACCAACGCTTGTTGTTTGTTTGGTTTTTTTAAATTTAAGCCATTCTCACAGGTGTGAAGTGAAATCTCATTGTAGTTCTGATTTGCACTTCCTTGATGAAAAGTGATGATTAGCATCTTTCATGTGTCTGTTGGCCATCTGTATGTCTTTTTTGAATAAGTCTCTGCCCATTTCTTAATTGGATATTTGGTTTTGGGGTGTTGAGTTATATAAATTCTTGAAATATTTTGGATACTAATCTCTTATCAAATGATATGTCATTTGCAGGTATCTTCTCCCATTCCATAGGTTGCCTTTTAGTTTTCTTGGTTGTTTCCTTTGCTGTCTAAAAGCTTTTAATTTGATGAGTTCCAGTAGTTTAATTTTCCTTTTGTTTCCCTTGTCTTGGGGGACCTATCTAGAAAAAAGTTGCGATAGCCAATATCCGAGAAATTACTACCTGTGCTCTCTTCTAGGATTTTTATGGTTTCAGATCTCACATTTAGGTCTTTAATCCACTTTGAGATTTTTTTGGTGCATAATTTAAGAAAGTAGAGGTGCCTGGGTGGCTCAGTTGGTTGAGTGTCCAACTTCAGTTCAGGTCATGATCTCATGGTTTGTGAGTTTGAGCCCCACATCAAGTTCTGTGCTCACAAACAGCCCAAGCCTGGAGCCTGCTTCGGATTTTCTGTCTTCCTCTCTCTCTCTGCTCCTCCCCTGCAGATGTTCTATCTGTCTCTCAAAAAATAAATAAATGTTAAAATTTTTTGAAAATAAAAATGTCCGGTTTCATTTCTTCTGCATGTTCTTATCCAGTTCTCCCAACACAATTTATTGAAGAGTCCATTTTTTTCCCATTGGATTTTCTTTACTGCTTTGTTGAAGATTAATTGACCATATAATCATGGGTTTATTTATGGGTTTTCTGTTCTGGTCCATTGATTTATGTGTGTATTTTTTGTGCTAGTACCATACTATTTTGATCACTATAGCTGTGCATTATAACTTGTAATATAACTTGAAGTCTGGAATTGTGATGCCTCCAGCTTTGCTTTTTTTTTTTTTTCAGGTTTGCTTTGTCTGTTTGGGATCTTTTGTGGTTTCATACAAATTTTTGGATCCTTTGTTCTAGTTCTGTGAAAAATGCAGTTGATATTTTTATAGGTATTGTATTAAAAGTGTAGATCAATTTGGGTATTATAGGCATTTTAACAATATTTGTTCTTCCAATCCAGAAGCATGGAACACTTTTCCATTTTTTGGTGTCATCTTCAATTTCTTTCATCAGTGTTTTATCATTTTCCAGAGTACAGGTCTTTTACCTTTTTGGTTACATTTATTCCTAGGTGTCTTATTTTGAGTGCAATTATAATTGGGACTGTTTTCTTAATTTCTCTTTCTGCTGCTTCATTATAGGTGGTGTATAGAAGTGTGGCAGATTTCTGTGCATTGATATTGTATCCTGAGATTTTATGGTTTACGTTTCAGTTCTAGCAGTTTTTCAGCTGGAGTCTTTCAGGTTTTCTATGTATAGTATCATGTCATCTCCAAATACTGAAAGTTTTACTTCTTCCTTACCAATTTGGATGCCTTTTATTTCTTTTTGTGTTCTGAATGCTGTGGCTAGCACTTCTAGTATTATGTAAAATAAAAGTGGTGGAATTGGACATCCTTGACTTGTTCCTCACTTTAGGGGAAAGGCTCTCAGTTTTTCCATATTGAAGATGTTTGCTGTGGGCTTTTCAGAATTCTGTCTGTCTGTCTGTCTCTCTCTCTCTCTCTCTTTAATGTACTCTCCACCCCCAGAGTGGGGCTTTGAACCCATAACCCTGAGATCAAGAGTCGCACACTCTACTGACTGAATTAGCTGTGCCCCACTCGGAATTGTCACGGGTTTTTCATATATGACCTTTATTATGTTCAGGCATGTTCCCTCTTAATCTACTTTGTTGAGAGTTTTTATCATGAATGAATGCTGTACTTTGTTGAATGCTTTTTCTGCATCTACTGAAATGATCTTATCCTCTTATTGATGTGATGTATCACATTGATAGGGTTGAGAATATTGAACCACTCTTGCAACTCAGGAAAAATCACACTAGATTGTGGTAAGTGATTTTTTTTAATGTGTTGTTGGGTTCTGTTTCCTAGTATTTTGTTGAGGACTTTTACATCCATATTCATGAAAGAAATTGGCCTGTACTCTTTTTTTGTGGTATCTTTGTCTGGCTTGGGTATCAATAGGGTTATGCTGGCCTCATAGAATGAATTTGGAAGTTTTCCTTCCTTTTCTATTCTTTGTAATAGTTTAAGAAGAATAGGTATTAACTCTTTAAATATTTGGTAGATTTTGCCTGTGAAGCCATATGGTCCTGGACTTTTGTTTGTTGGGAGTTTTTTGATTACTGATTTAATTTCTTGTAATAGGTCTGTTCAAATTTTCTTTTCCTCCTGCTTCATTTTTGGGAGATTATATGTTTCCAGGAATTTATCCATTTCTTTTAGGTTGTCCAATTTATTGGCATATTATTTTTCATAATGTTGTCTTATAATCCTTTGCATTTCTGGAGTGTTGGTTGTTTTGTCTCTCTCGTTTGTGCTTTTATTTACTTGGGTCCTTTTTCTTTTTTTCTTGATAAGTCTGGCTAGAGGTTTATCAATTTTGATTTTTTTTTTTCAAAGAACCAACTCCTGGTTTCCTTGAGCTATTTTTTTTTTAGTTTCTATATCACTTATTTCCCCTATAATCTTGATTATTTTTTTCCTTCTGCTGGTTTTAGGTTTTGTTTGTTGTTTTCCTAGTATGTATAGGTAAAAGGTTAGGTTGTTTAAGAATTTTTTTGCTTGTTGAAGTAGGCCTGTATTGCTATAAACTTAGAACCACTTTTGCTCTATCCCAAAGCTTTTGAACAGTTGTGTTTTTATTTTAATTTGTTTTTATGTAGTTTTTAAATTTTTTTTCTTTTACTTCCTGGTTGACTCAATGGCAGTTCTAATATCAAGCCTGGCAAATGCTGGGGATCTCTTGACTACGTTTCAAGTCCTGGAAATATTTCTCCAAGGTTTTCAACCTCACCATATTGGTTTTTTCATTTTGTTTTGGTTCTGCTCTCTGAATAATCCATCATTTTTAGTGAAAGGCAGCACATTTTTGCAGTTTACAAAATATAATTTATAAGAGTTTTATGGTTTCAAGTCTTATATTTAGATCTTTAATCCATTTTAAGTTGATTTTGTGCATGGTGTGAAGTTGTGGTCCAGTTCATTCTTTTGCATATGGCTGTTCTGTTTTCCCAATATCATTTATTGAAGGAGACTGTCCTTTCCCCATTTTATATTCTTGGCTCCTTTCTCATAGATTAATTGACCATAAAAGTGTGGGTTTGTTTCTGGACTCAACACACAGAGAAGGCCATGTGAAGATGGAGCAGAGAGAATTTTAAGATGCTGACCATGACTGAGGATTGAAATCACAGGGAAAGAATGCTACCAGCTAGTGTCACTGCCCATAATTTACTTTCTGCCCGATGATACTGATTGCACTCTGCTGGTCTCCAGAACTGTGAAAGAATAAATTTCTGTCATTTTAAGCAACATTGTATGATGATTTGTAACAGAAGCCAAGGGAAACTAATATAAATGGGTATTGACATCTCAGTGTTGCTTTTTAAATGCATTTCACTGGTTATTCAATGAGATTATCTTTGCATAAGATTCTTGATGTCCAATTGTTTTCTTCTATGAATTTTTCAACTCTTGTCCTTTGTCTTTTTTAAATTTATTTTCTTAACAGTTTTAACTACCAATCCTGACAGTTGTCCCTGTTACTGAAGAGATAATTTATCTTCTAATCTGTACTTGTTTTGTTACCTTATTTATGCTGTCTTCTGCATTCAAAAGATCTTCTTCACATTTTCTTAATCATGGAAATTTTTAAACATACCCAAAGGAAGAAGGAAAAGTATGTAGTATAAAAGTCTTCCATACACCCATAACTCAGCTTCAGTAGTATCAGTGTTTTTTCCAGAAGTATTCATTTTTTTATATACTTTTTGTGCATTATCTAAGCAATCTTTCAATAAAGATTGTGTTGCTATTATTTCTGTGGCTATTTCTTTTATGATAAAACATTCTTTTTGTGATAACATTTGTTCTTTATCACTTTTGCTCTTATATAAATACTACCTTATGTATAGTAATTTCGAATATGTACAAAAATTATGGCACCTATGTTAACCTAAAACTGCTTCCTAAACAACGTGTACTTTTCTTATTAAGCACAGGCTACTGATGCAGATCTTGGGAACTCGCCAGTTGTTCTATCAACATCATACATGTCACCATAGAGCTTGTTGAAAATCCCATGTGTCCTTATAAGAAGGCTGATCAGTCATACAGAAGATGTCAACTCCTAAGTTGCCTAAGTCAACTGTACTGCCATTTTTGTTTTTACAAATTAATTCCTCTCATTTTCCCCTCTTACTTCTAGTGTACCACCTGGGCTTGAAGGCATGAAAGAACAAGACATCTGCAACAAGATAATGGCTAAATTACTAGAAAATTATAATACCCTGTTTGAAGTAGAGTATACAGGAAATGATAACCAGAGATGTGAAAACATGGCAAGGATTATCATAGTAAAAGTAAGTAACTTTGGTATATAATCTTCAGTGTTGCTTATATTTTGAATGGAAGACATTTTATACAAATCATTCTTTGTCATAACATGTCATGGATATAATTTAGATTATTGTTCCTGTGTTTATTGAATTTTGTTTAGGAAATATAATCTCTGTGTCAAGTATTTAACTGATCTATATTCTTCTATGATTGGAGAATAATTGTGAATTGATGTTTCCCTGCTGCTGTAAAATCATCTCAAAATCACTGATGGGGGCTAGTGCTCTGGCTGATTTTTATGCAGGCCTGGTGTACAGCAGAGATATGTGCTTATAGCTGTTAGGAGTGCTAGCTTACTGAGTAGATGGCAAATTCCTGAAGATAATATTACCATATCGTTTTGTTTCCCTTGTGTCTGGCACACTTTCAAGTTCACCTTCAGATTTTAAGTCCCACATATGTATCCTCTGGCAACTATCGTCAGTAAAGGGAAGTATTTTTATAAAACTGTAAGGGAATCCTTAACAATACTATCTCTATCTTTTTATGCATTGGCTGATAATTTATAACCTATCGTTTACACATTAGGGAAATGCAAGTAGGTCTCTAAAGAAAGTCCGACAATGAACCAAACCACATACTCCAGGGAAGGCATCATATTTCGTTCTCACTTATATTGAAGCAAATCATGATGGAATGGATATGGTAGGTTCCCTTAGGAGGTTTCTTGAGACTTACCACATTTATAGACTGCATTTATACTTGTTGATTCACATGGCAGTGAATGACAAAATGCTAGGCACTTGTTTTGGTCGTTGAAAGGGTATTTTCGTCCCTTCTTTCAGTTGAGACCATGAGTATCAAGTAGCACTCTACCAAAAAAGCAAAAGAAAACCAAAAACTAGGTTTTCTTACCCAGACTCCTTATAAAGACTATAATACATTTGAGAGGAATGCCTCTATCTGGAATCTTGCCAAACTGATAAAGAGAACTTTAAACTTTGAGGGAAGGAAAGAACAATACATAGATAATATGATAAATATGTCAGTGATTCACCAGAGAAAATATGGAAAAAAGATACGCTGTCTTGCTACCAAACAATCAAAATAAATTATCTTTTAAATAGAAAAAAATAGATCTTAAATTTCTCCCTCTCATTCCTGTAGTACTTTGCAAAGGTCTCTTTTTAAAGTATTAAAAAGTGATTGACTTTGCTATAGCTGTATCTCTGATTAACACTTTTTAACACTTGCACTTTTTAACTAGAGCTGGTAAGATAATAAGATAAGTCTAAAATATAATAGAAAAACATGATCTCCTAGGCACTGGAATATGCCAAAAAGAGGTTATATGCTGTGTAAGTAAAACAGCACCTGCTGAAATATGTAGAAGGAGTCCCTGCTTAAGCTACTAGATTTAAGTCTAGTGGAGAACTTAGCATGAGAGCATAGGATAAGACACACCAACTGTCAAATACAGGTATCTTGGTAGATGAAGAATATGGCTGCTACTCTCCTAATGCAAGTTTCAAATCTGGCCTAGGGGCAGCTAAAGATGATGTTTGAAAACTACATTTCTATACCATAGAAGTGTCATTCTGCTAAAGCAAAATAGTTGGTGCATTCTTTACTGATCTTGCTGATAGCCTCATCTCAGATGGTAGCTTATGCTACAAGGGAAAAAGATGTTCTGAACCTAGTGATAGCCAATAAGGATTAAATGGAAGTTGCAGAAATTATTTTAATGGAATATGCCAGTGCCAGTTTAGGGTCCATAAAAATAAAGAACATGCTAGCTATAGTCAGATATCTAAACTTGCACATTGTTTAGAAAGCAGATTTTTTAATTCCTAAAATCAGGGACATATTACATACAAACCAAAAGGAAACTGGATTAGAAAGGAAATGGGAAGCTCACAATGAATTCATTAACATTAATTGAACAATCAGAAAAATGGAAAGTAACTGAAAAAAAAATCTTGTTCTGATCATTCTCACGAACTCAGCTTTTAGAAGGATGTGTACAAGAAGAGACTGGCACAAAAGACGTAATAAATGTGCATGAATGACAGACACATACAGTGAGCTGAGAATAAGCTTGGGCTCATGGAAACTACTAAGATATAGAAAAGGGCTTTAAGGGGAAGAAGTACTAAATGCATCCACTGACATACCTCTGTGCACCCCATTGTGGGGAATAGAGTCATAAAAGATTGAATAAGTTCAAAATACCCTTGTGAGCTGTAGGGAGATTTGGGGCCCAGACAAATGTAAGTTTGGTTGTATTGGGACCAGGATAAAGGACTTTGAATTTGGACTGGTGTTAACTTCAGGGCAAGTCTCTACATTTGTTTGTGTTATCTTCAGTATTTTAATCGTTGACTTAAATGAGAACATACTTAGCATATTTGCAAGTTATTTTCTTTCTTGCTTCAAACAAACAAGAGCATTTTGTTTGGGCCTGCAGCAATGTGCTGAGGTCACATGGGCCTCTCCCACAGTTCCAAGGGATTGGTGGATGAGTCACAATGGTTTTTACTATCATCCTCTTTGGCTTTAAGGCAATTATGACTTAAAGGAAGATTGAGACAGTTCTGGCCAGGGAGATGTAAGGCAAAGTGTGCTAGGGGCAGAGGACTTCTGGGAAAGGTTTTCATCCTTGATTAAAAAGAATGATTGAAGGGGCACCTGGATGGTTCAGTCGGTTAAGGGTCTGACTTTAGGTGAGGTGTGACTTCAGCTCAGGTAATGATCTCCTGGTTTGTGAGTAGAGCCCCTCCTCAGGCTCTACACTGATAATGTGGAAGCTTGCTTGAGATTCTCTGTCTTCCTCTCTCTGCCTCTCCCCCACTTGTGCTTTTTCTCTCTCAAAAATAAATAAATAAAGTTAAAAAAAAATGAAGAGATCAGAGCTGCGGTTTTCCTCTGGGTATAGTTGCCCTCGTGGTTGTGATTGACTAGGAAAATGCCCAAAGGTACTCTCCAGGAGTGATGAAAATGTTCTATATCTAAATAGGGATGTGGGTTATATGGGTGTATGCATTTTTCAAAACTCATTCAACTGTACACTTAAAGTTTATCTGTTTTTCTTAAAGTACATGTTTTAAAAATGTTTAATTACAAAGAGCAAAAGGGAGCAAGCCTTTGAGTAAGATGCCCATCTCTTTCATCCTGCTTTCAGATGTTATTATCTGAAAGTGTGATGCTTGGAGCTGCAGCTGTCATCTTTGCCCTTGATGAATGTATCACTGGCACACTGAAGTGGGCAGCTAAAGGAGAAAAGAGGCTAGATTCCTGATTCTTGCTGGTGTGCTGAACCAGCCCCAAACACACAGACCTCTGGACTTTGAGTTACGTGACGGAAATAAAGTTCTCTAGAATATAAACTACTTTTAGTGGAATGTTCCGTTTCTTGCACCAAAAGCATCATACCTGATATAATCACTATAATTGGAAAATGCTGTACTTACGTTTGTAAGATGACTTGTATAAATATAGCTCAGAGGAGACCAAAATTAATAATAGTTAAATTTGAAAATCATCCACAGATGTTAATTTCCAGCACAGTACGAAATGTCATTGTGATGTAATTGTTTCAGAATACCAACAATTCATTCACTGAGTAGACCAGTAGTATGCAGAACAAAGAATGTAGGTTTCATGGCTCTTGGTGTGTAGGTCAGGCAGTATCGGCAGCATTATATCTGATTCTGAGCACTACTGGCAATCACCACTTGTGCCTCATTTACTCTCAGTAAATACATATTCTCCTGGGTAACTGTCATTTACTTTAGTTACTATACTGATGATGACCTTGAAATCGTAACTGGTCTGTCAGAAGAGCCATAGAGCTGTATTTCCCACTCTCTAGAAAATGCCATGCTGGTGCCTCACACCTAAAACTTTGTATTCTATCTCCTCCAACCCTAGTGTGCCAGCCCCCAGCCTGCCAGACTAGAAACTTTAGCTTATCCTTAACCACTCTTTACCGTCCTGTGGGGACTCAAATACTATCTTCTGTCTCTTGGAATGCATGTCTCGTCTTCCTATTACCATTGCTTTAGATAGGACCTTATCACAGCCACACAGTTTCAAACTGTTCTGCTTCTAGGCTCACGCCCCTTTCATCTCCTTTCTACCAGTGATAGAGTTGTGTGCCTAAAAAGCAAGCCTGATCAGGGACATGTGGGTGGCCCTGTTGAATGAGCTTCTGACTCTTGATTTCAGCTCACAGTGTGATCCCAGGGTTGTGGAGTCTGGCTCCACACTAAGCATGGAGCCTACTTAAGATTCTCTTTCTGTCTTCTTGTGCCCCCTCCCCTGCTCATGCACTCTCTCCCTAAAATTAAAAAAAAAAATAATAAAGCCTGATCATAATATATTCCTGCCTTAAGTAAATGAGCTTTTTGCTGTCATTGTTCTATCTCCCACTCTTTTTCTGACAATATGTCATTAAGATGCCTTTACTTGGAATTTCAAGCTCTCACACTGTCCCCAGAGCAAACTTTCTCCTTTAAATATTTGAATTAATTTGGAAACCAACTTGACAATAAACTATAATAAAAAATAAAATAAAAAATAAATATTTGAATGAATATTGAATGGTTCTTTCTGCTTCCTATATCTCTGATCTTTCTTCAGTCTCCTTTGAGGACTCTTCATTCCCAGTCAGAATTAAACATTGTTATTTCCTAAGGTCATCCTTTTGTCTTCAATGCACAGCTCTGCCTGGCAAACCATACATATATATCTCTAACTGCCTAGTGGTCATTAGTGCCTGGTGGTCACTTGCATGTCCCATGGATTGTCTCATCATCTTTTCTTGCTCTTGAAGATCCAATGCTCCCCTTGTCTTAATGAATGGTTCATCCACTTATGCCACTGCTCCAGATTGATGTCCAGCAATCCTTAAAACCTGTTGATTCTTCAGTCATCTCCCTGCTCACTACTACTTCCTCCATAGCCTCTCATCCAGGCAAGGGTATTCTACACTTGGCTCTTTATCACTATCACTTGGTTATCCAAACCTAAAGTCAGAAACTCATAGTAGGGCCTCAAAACCTGCAAAAGGCTTCCTTCACAATATTAAGAATCAGCAAGATTTGCAGACTGAGTGATCCTTAGGAGACTGTTTCAACAATATTATCAGAATTCTTCAGTGGGTTTTCTTTACCCATCTCTATAGTATAAAATCTAAGTCTTAGCAAAACAAACAAGAATTTTCATGATTTGAGCCCAGCCTAATTATTCACATTTCCTTTCCACCACTCCTTCCTATACATTTGATATACTGAGCAGTCTGATGTGATTGTAGAAACAATGTCATTTCAGGCCTCATGTTTTCAAGCTATTGAGCTCAATGCCTGGCATTGAAAATTCCTTGAATTCAGTAAATGGACTGTATTCATTTTATTGAAAATAATGTCTCTGGTCACAATTTGTATATAATATGAAAGTAATATTAAGTATTTTCAAAATAATTGAATAAAATTGAAACCATGATAGTTCACGGAGTACTTCATGACTGTCATATTTTAAGAAAAGGTACTAGATACTTTTAAAGTTTTTAACAGTTCTGGAGAGAGCACTGATTTTAGAATAAGAGGGTGTGTATTTATAATCTGGCTACTCAGCAATATGACTGGGTAATTTATAGTATCTGTTTGCCATCTAAAATGGCAAAAATTCTGTAGATTAATTGTGAGATTCAAGCCATGAATGCTTGTGAAAGTATTTTCAAAGTCAGTTAAATAGTATAGAAATACAAAGCATTAAGTTGAGTCAGGTGATAATATAAGATAAAGAGTGAAATTGATGAAGACCTTGGCTTACTTTACAGTGATCTGATACTTCAGTAGATAGATTTATCAATAAACTTGGGGCACAGAGTTAAAAAAAAAAACTCCTGTCTAGAATAAGACAGAATGGATTAGAACCTCCAGTTTGTGTGACTTTGGGCAATTATTCAGTCTATCCTTCAGCCTTAGTTTCTTCATCTATCAAATAGGACAACTGTCACTAATTTTGGCTGTT
Organism: Helogale parvula; assembly: GCA_004023845.1. NCBI lineage: Eukaryota > Metazoa > Chordata > Mammalia > Carnivora > Herpestidae > Helogale > Helogale parvula. The sequence continues at coordinate 914 of PJEM01011576.1, read as the reverse complement.
TTTTGTTAGGATTAAATGAAATAAAAGTAGCAAGTTTTCAATAAATTTTAGCTTGAAAATAAATCATTAGCTTTACATTACCTTTATATTTCCTTATTTCTCTCTACCCTAAAGAGAATCAAGCTTGATAATGGAAGGAAAACAGAGTCAAAAGCAGAAAAATAAAGTTGATAATTAGATGTGTTACTCATGACAGAAGAAGTATTACCTTTAGACATTTCTTACTATTAATTCAGTATTGTAGTTTTTTATTATTAAGTATCCTCTTGTATTTGGAAAGATAAGAACTGAATATGATTGTACCTTCAATGGACAGAAAAGTGTGATATTTATACTTAATATGTCTAGTCAATATGTTTTTTGAAAATGAATTGTTTAATGTTTATTTTTGAGAGAGAGAGATGGGGGAGGGACAGAGAGAGAGGGAGAGAGAGATTTCCAAGCAGGCTCTGCACCATCAGCATAGTGCCCAATGTAGGGCTCAAGCTCATAAACTGTGAGATCAAGACTTGAGCCTGAACCAAGAGTCAGATGCTCCACTGACTGAGCCACCCAGATGCCCCCAAGATGAATTATTTTTAAAAAGTAGTAGTTTATGGAAGAATCGAGTTTTGAAGTGGCTCTGTGAAAAAATGAGATTTCCACAAGCTGCTGGGAAGAGGATGTGAACAGGGAAGCAGAAAATCTTCCAGGCAGAAGGCTATGCTTTAAGTCATGTAGTCTCTGTGTAATGGTGAGCAGACGCTTCTGGCCAGGCCATAGGAAGTAGCATGAAGCTACGTAGCAGAGTGAACTAGTGTACAGTCTAACTGTGGAGTTAACATTCACAGGAATGGGGAACGATGAGCAGTTTTAGGACCAAGATGGACTTACTTTAAGCTGTATTTTAGATTTTTACTTTATCTCTTTGGTGC